>LPNX010371150.1:5253-20650 GCA_001517045.1 Pseudotsuga menziesii | reverse complement strand
GAGACCAACTGGAGGAGTAAGAAACTATGAATCAGGATAAGGTCAAAAGACTAGGACCCAACTGTTGATAGACTCAAAACTGGTGCTTTGTTCAAGGAAACAAACCTTCCCCTTCCCTTCTTTCTTGTAAAGGTTTAACGAGTCCAAGAAAGCAAACTCGGGACCATCTTCATTTTTTGACAAGCTCGAAGAAAAGAAAGAGGAATGCTTGATAAGGCACTAATTCGTGGATTTTACGAGCCCGAACTAGTACATGATTGACGGTGTTTTCATAGTTTAGAGAGTCTGAAAACTCCAAAGAAGACTCCAGGGGGGTCCTTTTTCGTACAATTTAGTCTCCTGAGGCTGAAAAAGTATAAAACAAACAACAGAAGAACTCTCTTAACTTCCAAAGAAGAAAAGGTGCACCTTTTTCGTAATTAGTCAGGAAGGTCCGAAAAAGGTTAAATTACCACCTACCCAACGCTCCTTCAAAAGCAGCATATACAGCCTGAGTTTTACGAGTGTGAAGGAAGGCAAGATCACTCGAAAAGATCCATTTGAGTACGAGAAATGGAGCTTACAACAATAAACTCGATGCTTTCTTCTTGAGGGTTTAACGAGCATGACAAAGACATAAAGTACACTCGAAATCTTTTTCATGTTTTGGTCCAGAGCACGAAAAAGAGAAAACTAAGCTCATACTAGGGGTTCCTTTTCCGTAAGTTTAGTCCCTCAGGTCCGGAAAAGAGATAAACCTATGCCTGAGAATACTCTTCTCAATTCAAAAAGAAAACAGAGGGATCATTTCTCGTATTATTCCACATGGTCCGAGAAAGAGATAACCTACCACCAATGTGGATGCCCATTCACATATTCTTAACGAGCCTGAATGGACAAGTTTACTCGGTAGTCAAGTCTATTTTGAGGAGTCAGACTTGGGCCTAAAGAAACTCATAATCTTTCCCGTGAAGTTTTAACGAGTTCGGAAAAGTCAACTCACGACCTCCTTACTGTTTTTAACGAGCTCGAAGGAGAGCAGAAAGAATGCTCTAAATGCAAGGAGACGAGTGTCATAGACAGGCGAAACTAGTTCCAAGTGCAAGGAATAGACCTATGCATAATGCAAGGAAAGTGAGCAAGATAAGGACACTCGGGGAAGGTCTCCTCGGGGTAAAGGGTGTCAAATTGCAAAGGCAAAATGATACAAGGCTAAGCGACGATGAGAACCAGGATGAGGGCTTATACAATGAGCTAAAAGCGTGGAAGCCGGCATCAGGATCATAAGCGCGAGCAAGGCATATGCAAATGCAATTACAGCTTGAACAACAAGGTGAGACCCATAAACATTTGTGAATACAACTAATAATCCTGTCTCCAAGAAACAACAACATCAGAAGAAACGATCCGATGTGGGTCACTTTGGCAGAAACACTTGTGACTTTGCTATCTTCTACAAAAGGAAAAGTCAAGGCAGAATCAACCGAAGAAGATTCTATAAGACCAAGGCTCGAGGGTTTATAATCAATAAGATCAACCTCAGAAGAGAAGAGAAAATCAACAAGGGAGATAGAGTCTGCAGGAACAAACTCAAAATCACAGGAGCTGAGAAATTCATAAGAAAAAATCAAACTCATCAGGATCACTGACTTGCTTTTCAAATGAAGAATCAAAAGACTCAACAAAGACCAACATAAGAAAAAGGGAAGGCTTACTAAGCAAATAAGGGTTAGACTTAATCACAACTGAAAAAGAAGGTCAGACTGTATCAAAGACTCCAGGAAGACTTCATCCAAAGGGGGGAAATCATCCTATATAGGACACATATCTGAACTTTCAAATGGATGGACAGAATGGAGAGAAGGCTCTACAATATGTATAGGATGACTCACCCGATCAACTGCTGGGACCAAGTCCCGAGAAGGTAAGCATGAAAATAGAGGCTGCCTCTCAGTAGCAATTGAACACAAATGACAAGAAGCCACATAGTTCACCTGTGGCGGGGTAGTGTCTACAGAAACACTGGGAATCAATAAAGGAAAGACTTGGTCTCTAGTTGGGTCAGGAGACGGATCAAGAAAATCCAACTGATCAATAGTGACAATTTATTTGCCATGATTAAAGTACATCACACAAAAGAATGTTGACACCACAGCTTGCATGGCATAGACATAATCACATCCAAGGAGCATATTAAAGTCCAAGGGGTCTTCTATTACCATGAAGTCAACTAAGATGGTCTTCCCACCCAAAGTAATAGGTGTTTGAGGAAGAATTCCCAAAGCTAAACAAGTTCTTCTATCAAATGCCAGTAACTAACTAGCAGTCAACACAAGGCTGGGAGATCCCATACCTCACCAAGCACGAGCAGACAAAATACTAACTGAGGCTCCTTCATCAACAATGCAACGAGCAATTGTATAGGGTTCAACTTTGACCTTTATCTGGAAAGGTGCATGGGAAGGAAGGCGCGGCTCAACTAGGCTATCCCAATCAAAGGAAGCAATCCAAGGGCTTGGTGGGGGTTGATCCGAAACAAGTTCAGTGCCCCCTTGTTCAATAATATCTGAACTGGCAGTGAAGAAAATGTGACTAGTAGACACATCACTCTCCAGAGGAAGAGTGGGATTGATCGATACTGGGATCGATTCAACCGCTTCATGAAAATCACTCTCCGAAGGGAGAGTGGGATTGACCAAAGATGACATTGGTTCAATCACATGAGGAACACTCTCCGAAAGAAGAGTGGGATCGACTAAATATGAGATTTGTTCGACCACTTGATTAACCAAAGGTTGAGTAGGATGTTGAGAAACTATAGGGTGTTCAGAAGAAATAAATCCATGAGTCTTGGACCACACTCTTCGCACTTCTGGGATAGTAGGGCACAGATGAGTAAGGTGATCTCCCTTGCATATCACACAAGGGAACTTAAGATGATGCTTCGAACGACCAGTTTTCTCAACTGAGTCAACATGAATAGCAGTGGATGACTGTTTTCTCTCAACATGACTAGCAGAGGATGAGAGTTTTCCCCCAGCGTGAACTACAGAGAGTGGGTGACTGGATCCAACCTCACTAAGAGAGGCTGGTTGTTGAGAGACTCCATAATGTTCAAAAACGGGATGACCATGAATCCAAACTCTTCGCACCTCCTCAATAGAAGGGTATTTATAAGTAAGGTTGTCTCCCTCACAAAGCTTACAAGGAAACTTGAGCTTATGTTTTGAACGGGTAGACTTGTCAACAGTGTCAACATGACTCACAGTGGTTGACAGGTTGTCCTCAGCTTGAAACACAGAGGCTGAAAGACTGCCCCCAGCGTGCCTGGTAGAGGCTGAGAGACTAGGTCCAACTTGACTTGCAGAGGTAGGATGGGCACCATCAACATGAACAATAGAGGTTGAATGGTTAGGATCAACATGCTTTGCAGCAATTGAGTGTGTGCCCCCAGCTTGAGCAACAGAGGCTGGGTGAACTGATCCAACTTGAACAACAGAGGTTGGATGGGGAGGTTCAACTTGAAAACCAGAGGTTGAATGAGTGCACTCAACGTGAACACCAGAGGCTGAGTGACAGGATCCGACATGACCTGGAAAGGTTGGAAGGATCCCACCAGCGTGGACACCAGAGGCTGGATGGATGGATCCAACTTGAACAACAGAGGTTGGATGGGAAGGTTCAACTTGAAAACCAGCAGTTGAACGGATGCACTCAGCTTGAACACCAGAGGTTGAGTGACTAGATCCGACATGACCTGGAAAGTTTTGAAGGATCCCACCAGCTTGAACACCAGAGGATGGATGGATAGATCCAACTTGAACAACAGAGGTTGGATGGGTGGCTCCAACATGAGCAACAGAGGTTGGATAGGATGGTTCAACTTGAAAACCAGAGGTTGAATGGGTGCACTCAACGTGAACACCAGAGGTTGAGTGACTAGATCCAACATGACCTGCAGGGGTTGGATGGGTGCCCCCAGCCTGAACAAACGAGGCTAGGTGGAGAGGTTCAACTTGACTTGCAGAGGTTGAACGGGTTCCCCCTTGCTTATGTGCTTTCTTCCTATTCCTCCTTCTTTTACTCCTTTTAGACTGTCGGTTACTAGTATCAGTACTTTCACCGCATGAGGTAGAAGGAGGAGGAGAACTAACTACAGGTGAAGGGGAGATAGTGTTTTGATGCCCTTGATATAAGGCTCTTACTTGAGAAGCATCAGGAGCATTCATGACAGTTGGAGTGGAAAACAACCACACCGGTAGCCCTATGGTGAATCCCGGAAGATTCAAGGTGGCCATCAAGGGAACACCAACATTTCCTGTGAGAGGAATATGACAAGGAGTTCCCATTGAAGGGAGCTCTTGGTTGGTGTTCGAAGGGGTGCTAGCCATAGTTTCAAAACAAGAGACAAAGTCTGAGGTTGATGACCGACCAAAATTACAAAGCAGACACCTAAAGGCCCACTAAGCACAGACAAACCATAGAGCACTCACTAAAAGGATCCTAGAGTCTCAAGCAATCTAAACAGGCTATAAAGATATACCTTCCAGAAGAAGGCTGATGAACAGTTACTTGGCGTCCTTGAGGGGTTCTCAAGCATAAGAGGAGGAATCACCCACCACCCTCCTGCACTTTCCACGAGGGTTACCTTCCAAGTCTGTCTGAGGTGAACCAGAAATAACCTTCCGGTTTACCTGTGTATGAGCCCTAAAAGACAAGAGACTAAAGGCTACCTTGATAATACCTGCTGTCTGGGGGGACAGTCGCAAGCCGAACTCGTACGCATGGGCAGGGTAGCTGAGCCTGAAATTCTACCTAGACAGAATCCCCAGATGCGCAAAAGTCTTGGGTTACGTTTTGACAAGGATTCGGGGGGTTATCCCCTCTGTCCAAGCCTCCACGCGGCCTCGTGCTTAACTCCCGTTTGAGAGGAGCTTCCCAGATACAGCGGTAGAACCAAGGATTTACCTAGTGAAAGGTCCACTACGTCTGAGTTTATAGCTTGTGGGAAGTTTACACTCCCTAGCCCACAAGCCTAGCCTAAGCTAGTAGGTGGAAGGCCCTAAAAATAAAAACTTACTAATAAATTTTAAATTTATGCGTTAATTTTAAGGGCTTTTTCTTACTCAGAGGGTAAATGGCATGAAACTGAATGTGGTGTTTTGACTCAAGAAACGAAAACAAAATGACTAAGCAAAGAGAAATGAGATGCAAAGAAGCAAATAGCTATTCTCTTTATATTTTCAAATAACTTGAAAGCCAAATAGATCAAATCTTTTTATATTTTTTAAATTTTTCAAAAACAATGCTATGCTATGCAACCTAGACTAACAGCCTAATCTACATGCATATAGAGCAAATATGTTTTTGTCTTTTTCTTTTATAAAATGCAAAAGAAAAATCAGCCTATAAACTAATGCAAACAAGTACTGAAAGCAAAGAAAATAGACAACTACTCTGCTCCCCAAAAACAAACCCTAGGTTTCCCTAAAGTTGAATATAAACCTCTTTTAAAAGGAAAGCTTACAAAAGTAAACAAGCCAACACTTTGGAATGAAAAGACTGAGCATAAATACTGACATAAACAAAGGTCAAGAAGTCCTAAGCATCAATCTAACCTACAAATAAAGGCTACTCAGTACCTTGTCCAACAAGGTCAAACCAAAGAAAGAAGTAGGGGGAAAAGCAAGAAATAAAAGTTCTTTTTTAATTTTCTTTTATAAAATGCAAAAGAAAAACTATCTACAAAGCAAAGCATGCAGATAAAAAGAACAAAGCAAAAGGAACTTTGCTATGCAACCACCCAACAAACTCTAGAAAGAACTAAAGTCAGCACAAACTCTACTTGGGAGGAAGGCTTGCATAAGAGACAAGTCAACAACTTTGGCAAGGTAAAGTAAACCAACAAAAGAAGGAGGAAAACAGTACCCACAAGTTTCTGAAATCAAACAAAGGCCACTAACAGAGGCTGATCAGAAACAAAAGGCCAAAAAGCAAACCAAGCAAAGGAGACAGGTGAAAGAGCAAAGAGAAAATCCTAATGCTATAAAAGGGCTTACCACATAGATAAAGAACAACAAACAGAATGACACAAACTCTCTGGATTCATGCACCTACAGAAGACCTTAACAGACCTACCATGCACCAAGAAATGCACTGTGCTTTGAGCAAACTTGGATCTAATAAAGCAGACAAGCGAGAATTCCTCCAAGCAAAAAGACTCAAAGGATTTTGAAAAAGTAGGTAGGGTGACCACCAACAGTCTTCAGACAAGCTACACAGCATTCATAAAGAGACACCACTCACAAACAGGGATTACCTGAAGAAGGGAACAAGCATAAGCTTGACTTAAAAAATCCTAACTTCCAGGTATATACGTGACTGTCTATAAGGGCAGGTCGCGAATGATACGCGACTGTTCAGTAGAACAACCCGCGCATGCAAACTTGTATTCACGACTATTCAAAAGAACAACCCGCGAATAGGTGTAAAAATCACAATCAAGGGTAGAAAACTGCCTTAGGAAGGCAGGGGAGAGGGTGCAATCAGACTTAAAAATGTTCCTAAGTGGCAAGAAGGACCTGAAACAATGCAAAAGCTGAAAGAAATCAAGAGAAAAACCCCAAACAGACAAGGCTAGTCCCCAGCGGAGTCGCCGGTTCTATTGTAAAGGAAAGTGTCCTATGGCTAGGGTTTAAGAGGCCATCAACGTACTAGGGTTGAAAGAGAGATGCACAATGTTCAGCAAGCGTATAACAGAAAGTTTCAGAGATGAGAAAGATCCACACCTGATTAACTGAAGGCTGGTCCAAGCTTTCTCTTCAATCCTCTTCTTGCTCCTCTCGCTCCAAGAGACCTGCAAAACAAATTATACCTTCCTCAAACCATTATGACCATATATAAGACAATGATAATCAAATAAACATAAACAAATGATCTGAATAACATCATCATATGATCAGAAACAGAGATTCAATCACACATTGAATAATGATTTGGGAAGAAGAAGGACATCACATCTTTATTAATCTTGAAAACAAGTACAAGTATACATTCTCTTCAAGTTTGGCACCTCACGAAACCTTGATCTGGTTCTGCTGCTTCTCTTCTCCAAAGAACTCAGCCTCCAAGCTCTGCAACACAAGGGAAGACCTCCAGGGCAAAGGTGTGGGCAAAGAGAGTTCCAATTCTTCCAGCATAACAGTGCAAAAATTCAAGTCTCATTTCATGGACCTCCCTACCTCTATTTATATGCTGAAGAAGAGTTAGGGGCGAAGCCAAAGTGGTTACAACTGAAGGAGTCAGTTGTATAACTACCCAAACTAACTCAAAAGGCGTGTTTTTATATTTTAATGAGGCATACGCGGATTGCATAACTGGACAGTTGCGTACATGAAAAATACACACAGGTTTCTCTACAGAAAGGTCACGTGTCATACGCGGGTTGCTAATAAATAAAGTAGCGTATATAAGGCATACGCGGGTATCATATAGAGCAACTCGCATATCATACGCGGGTTTTCCTTGAGGCAAGTCGCGTATAGACAAAAAAACGCATTTTAAGGGTATTTCTAGGCATTTTCAGACTTTCGTGTATTCTGGAAAGTTTTAGCTAACTAAAATACCTTTCTAACAGTGTAAAAATGAGGTCAAATGGAGTTACAGAACTCAATGTATGGGTCCTCCAAGATAGGTGTTTTTTTAGTGACTTTCATGAAGTGCCGACATGCAACGAAATCATGAGAAAGTGGTCACAGGCAGAGATGTGTCATTTTGGGCTATAACAATAGGAAGAGCACTTCAGGGTCCTGCTTCTGTATGAGATCAGGTGTAATATCTTGGTTTAGCAGGAAGGAGTCTTGTATGGCACTAAGTACAGCCAAGGAAAAATATGATTCCACTTGATCGACTACTTGGGAGAGAGGAGTAGTGAAGCTCCAATTTGTGATCCAGATCGATATCTCTCGAAAGAGGGAGTTCTAACATAGTTGGTGAGACAGGCTGTGTGAGAATAAAATCCTAACAAAGCTCATAAGTTTCTCAAACGTATATGATCCTATAGTTTGTCCTAAGATGTAATCAGTCCTGGTAAAGCTCCTAGGTTATCCTTAGATGTAATAAGCCCTGATGTGATTCTATTCTATAAATGGCCAGAGTGAAGTTTGAGTGCTTCAGAAGAGAAGCTTGGTGTTCTCCAGATCGAGGTTCCTTCCAAGGGGAAGTGATGAGTCCATGTGCCTTTCTAACATGGTGGTAGGATTGGTTCCTCCCATGGTCAGATGTACATGCAATTCCTTTCTGACATGGTGGTAGGATTGGTTCCTCCCATGGTCATATGTAAGTGTAGAGCCCTTCTAACATGGTGGTAGGATTTGTTCCTCCCATGGTCAGATGTAAGTGCAGTGCCTTTTTGACATGGTGCTAGGATTGGTTCCTTCCATGGTCAAATGTAAGTGCAGAGCCCTTTTGACATGGTTGCGGGATTTGTTCCCCACATGGTCAGATGTAAGCATTGAGCCTTTTCGACATGGTGTAGGTCAGGACTCCAACAATCAGATGTAAGTGCTGAGTCTTTCTGACATGGTGTCAGGACAGGCCTCCCATGGTCGGATGTAAGTGCCGATCCTTTTTGACATGGTTCAGGATGGGCCTCCCATGGTTAGATGTAAGTCGTGATCCTTTATAACATGTTGGTGGGATGGGCCTCCCATGGTAAGATATAAGTGCTAAGTATTTCTGACATGGTGGAAGGCTGGCCCTCCCATGGTCAGATATAAGTGCTGAGCCTTTTCGACATGGTCGAAGGTTGGGCCTCCCATGGTCGGATATAAGTACTGAGCCTTTTCGACATGGTGTAGGTTGGGCCTCCCATGGTTAGATGTAAGTGCTGAGCCTTTCTGACATGGTGGAAGGATGGGCCTCTCATCGTCAAAAGTGAGTGTTGGGACTTTCTGACATGGTGATAGGCTGGGCCTCCCATGTTCATATGTGAGTGCTGGGTGTGCCTTTCTAACATCAATTTTGGATGTGCTCCTCCCATGGTCAGATGTAAGTGAAGCAAGGGCATTTGTGACATGGATGCTGGATGTGTTCCTCCCATGGTTAGATATAAGTGCTAGAGAAGATGAATACCTACATGGAGGCTTAGCCTACAACTAGCATGAAAAAGGGTTAGCTCTATAGAAATTCCTATGATGATTATAATTGAGAGATAGCACCATTTGATCGAGATAGTGGAAGTAGAGATGATGATGATGAGCCATTAATGATCCATCTTTGATGATGATCCAGTGATGATCTAGTGATGATACAACTTTGATGATGATCTAGAGAAGAAGACTTGGGCTAATGAATTGTGTCAAGATAATACCTTCCTAGTTAAGAGGGACTATTGATGTATATGTAGCTTCGAACTATATTCACTTGTAGAGTCTTATATTGTACCCCGATGTTCCTATCGAGAGAATCATTTGTATTTCATTGTACCCCAATTTTCCTATCAAGAGAGTCATTAGTGTAAATAAGTCATGTAAAGTCATAGATTTTAACCCTCCTTTTTTATGTCGGGGGTAAAGTCCCCATAGTTGTGGGGAACTAGAGTTATTAGACTCTCCTAGAGAATTTGGCTCTGGTAAGTTATTGGCAAGTCAGAAACTAGTATAAATAGAGAGTGAGCCTCTCTATTTGATAGTGACACTCACCTAGCTATAATGCATAGGTGAGAGAGAAGAAGATCTCTCAAGTGAGAGAGAGATAAACTGTTGGAGATCATGTTTTGTCTTTGGGTTTTAATACTACCATTGGTGCTCATTCTGTCTCTGAGGAAGTTGTGGGGTTTTTTCCTTTATTGTTTCCCGAGGTAAATATTTGTGCTTATTGTCTCTTGTGATTGATTGTTGTGCATGTTATTCTCTCAAAGAAGATATTAATATCATATTGCTTAAATGGTAAAAATATAACAAAACACGCTAGAAGAAGTAGACATAATTCAAAATTGCTACGCAATGAAATTTTTTGCGTACCGAGCACAAGTCCACCAAGTGTCAATGAAGGGAATGTGGAGGTGACTTGCAACCTATAATAAATCAATGCTCAGGCCTTCTATCGATGAAACATCGATTCCGTTGGATTCATGATGTAAAACTTTATCTAGGGGGGCCTCTCTCCCGCTTGTCCATCACCCAGAGACCTCCGTATACAATAATTTCTGAAACTAGTGTTTCGCTTAGCAGGGGATAATGCATTTCATGAAAATGATGGAAAAAATTGGAAAACCATGGATGTTGGGGATGCGGTTGGGATTTCCATATGGCCCCTACCAAAAAACACTATAAGGAGTTGACGGAATTCAAAATCACTTCTCCATGTGGGTTTTTGCGCCCCGACACGAGTTCATAGGGGAACTGTAACCCTAACTAGGGTTTACTCTTTAACATGCACGGACGATGGTTTAGAATTCATAACCTACAGTTTAGCATGCATATATTTTTCAATTGGATGTTCATCAATGGGAAAACCTTAACCCTACCAGGGAAACCCTAATCCTAACCCTAATCTTATCTTACTATCAAAACTCAGTTTAGAATAAGTCTAAAGTCCAACTCAAATTTTTCAAATCCAATGGAATTATGCTTCAAATCATGTTGATTCATGAAGTTGGTTCTTGGTCTTTGGATTCTATTGTGGTTCCTTTAATGCTAAGTGATTAGTAATTGGGTGCATGAGGATTTTTTATTAGTGTTTTTTGTTGTTGATGAAATATGAAGCATGTATTGCACTTAGTTTTATTAAATTACACTTGAACATTGAGTTAACTTGTAATTTAATCATAGTTGAGGAAATCGAGTTCAAGCGAGAAGCCTATGGCGGAGTGGCTCATGATCCACGGCTAGGGTTTCCCTAGCCGCCGCCTCCCTCCCTTGCTGCGCAGAGAATGGATCGCTGGCTACTGCTCCTCATCCTCAGCTTGGGGTTTGGCTGTCATTTCTTTCAGCATGGAGTTCTTTCAGAAAATGGGCACCCATGCCCAGCTCGCTGCCTTCAAGGCCCTTATTCAAGCTGCCGCTCCTCAGGCAGTTTCTCATTATTCTTCCAAGTTCATGAAAAAGATGGACGAGATCCCTTCTCTGGAGCTCTCTCCTTTGGATCCATGCCAGAAAACTCTCATCCTCTCTAAGCAAGCCCTCATTGGTAAGTTCACACGGTTGTGGCCTAGCCCTAAGGTGATTAAGATCTAGATCGCAGAACATTGGAACCCTCTTCTACCAGGACAGGTCTCTCTCTTTGTAGCTGGTCGAGGGTTTTTTGTTTTCCTGTTCTCAAATAAATAAGAAAGAGACCTTGTCTTTCATTCGGGCCCTTTCTTCATGGGATCGAGAGGTCTATTCTTAGCCCCTTGGTCTTTGGGGTTTAACCCAGAAGCAGATATCACTGCCGCTCCAGTCTGGGTAAGACTCCCTAACCTCCCTCTTCATCTTTGGGGGAAAAGCACTCTGATTGACATTGGTAATAAGCTAGGTCATTATCTAGATGTTGCAGAGCCAAAAGGGGGTTAGTATAGATGTGCCCGCATCAGCGTAGAGGTGAATCTAGAGAAAGGGGTCCGAGAGGCCCTAAAGCTTACATTACGAGAATGGAGCCACATTCAAGAACTGGACTATGAGCAGATCCCTTTTAAATGCAACTTCTGTCATGTATACAGCCACTTCACTAAAAGCTGCCCCAAGTTTGCAAAACCACAAAAACCAGCAGATCTCCCAGCTTCCAAAGATACAAAGTTTCAAACGGTCTCTAACTGACATCGTCCTCCTAGGAAAAAGGAGCCCCAAGTGTATCAACAAAACGTCTCCCAAGATCACTCTCCTCTTGCAGATACTCCACGGCCAAAAAACAAAAATAGTTTTGTAGTTCTCCAGGAAGATGAAGTACAAGAACCTGAAGTTGCAGCTGTCCAGGAGCAGGGCAACCCTAGTCCCATCAGTGCCTTGGAGGCATTTTCTCCAAAACCAGCTTCCCTTGGTTCAAATAAAGATCCCATTGATTTAGGTGGTGAGACCTCAGCCCAGGTAGGACTGGCATCCTTGGTCCCATCAACAGAGGAAACCTCTGAATCAGAATATTTTTCAGCTCCCTCTCCTCCCCTCACCAGAGGGTGAAAGAAAAATAAAGAACGTAGAGAAAAGGAAGCATCCTCAAACATCAGTTCAGGTTCTTAGAAGAAATTGGATCCTTTCATTAAGGGGCACTCCTCTTCGCTTGTTTAATGTTTTGCTTCTGTATTCTTCTTTGCTCACAATTTGTGAGAGTCTACTCTTGCAAACAGTACTTTTCTCGAAATAGCTCCAAGAACATTTGGGATTCATTTCTCAATGCACTTTTAAGAAGGCTGATTGTTTTAATTAAGGCCATCAGCCTTCTTTCTCAGAATTCCTCTTTGTACGCTTGGCTGGGCTATAGCCTTTTTTAAAAATTTATAAAAAAAAATTAGTTTCTGTTAAAAAAAAACTTGTAATTTAATCATCCAAACTCACAATTTCTAATTTGATATATCCAATTAGTGTGGATGTAGTGAGTTCATTGAAACCTTGAAAAACATTGTATTGCACTTAGTTTTATTAAATTACATGAGCAAGAACTTTGACTTAACTTGTAATGATCATCCAAAATCACAATTTCTAATTAGATATCCAATCAGTGTGCATGTAGTGAGTTCATTGAAACCTTTAAATATAATAGTTTGTTCTTTTGAAATATTTTATTCATATGTAATAGATAATACACACAAATCAACACAATATATTGACACAAGAACATGTAGAAACTGAAGAATAAATACAAAGTGAAATGTACCACTCGTTTATAAGTGAAATGCCAATGTACATGTCTCCAAAAGTATATGTATCCAAAAGTACATGTATCGAAAAGTACAGATATATCCAAATGTATCCAAAAGTACATGTATCCAAAACTATCCAAGCCACATGTACATGTATAGAAATGTACATATATCCCATAAGACACATGAAAACTGAATATTTTTCTTGTTCTTTCCCAACATTGATCCTCTAGGCACATCCCTAGGATCAGTGTACGTCTTTGGATCCTAGAAATTAAATATCAATTGTTAAATTCAACTACATCCCTAGGATCAGTGTACGTCTTTGGATCCTAGAAATTAAATATCAATTGTTAAATTCAACTAACTATGTACTAATAAATTCGCTCAATAAAATACCATATCTAAATTAACTCAACAATTATCAACATGTTCATGGAAATTGCATGAAACACTTGGTCATTAATGGAAATCTCACCTCAATGAGATACTTTGACAAAGGGGATTATGTTCCTTGTGTAGAAGATGGAGTTTTTGGTTCAACATCATGGATGGTCGTAACCATGGTCTAAACAAAGAGGGTAAGAACCGCTGCTAGTGGTGGTGGCTACAATCACCAAATGTTGAAATAGTTAGACATGCATGAATAAACAATATAAAACAATAATAAACTATGACTAGATCATGTTGAAATAGGTGTACCTCTACGTGCCTTGTTGTTATTGCAGATTCCACATTGACTGCTCCATCAACGAACCCTAGGGGGTTTGCAATAGACAACTCCAGATCCTGATGTAGTAAACATGCAAATCAAACATTAACAAAAATGGTTTATGAACTAGATTTCAAGTCAAATAACAAATATCATCGGAGGATATACATTACCATGGTATCAGATGGAGTTGGTAGTTGAACATCAAGGATGGTCAGAGACATGGTCAAGCTAGAGAGGCCATGAACTACTCTCGTTGCTCGTGGCTACAATTACCAAATGTTGAAATAGTTAGACATGCATGAATAAACAATAGAAAACAATAATAAACTATGTAAAAATCATGTTGAAATATTTGTACCTCTATGTGACTTGTTTCCATTGCAGATGCATCACTCATTGCTACATCAACCATCCCTACTAGGTTTGCAATAGAAAAATATGGATCTTGATGCAATAAACATGCAAATCAAACAATAAAAAAAACAATTATGCACTTGGATTTCAAGTTAACCAAAAAATATCATCGAAGGATATTCATTACCATGGTATCAGTAGCTCCATGGTCATGGGAAGTTGGAGTCTTACTAGGCATAGGACGCCTCACATACACATGAAACTTGTTCACATATGGCCTAGGAGGAGATACAAATCCAGAAAATGGTCTAGATGCTTAGGTTGGTGCCTATAGTAAGCAAGTTTTCATGTAGTTAGACATGCATGATTCAACGAATAGATGTGTATTTAAAAAATGACATTTTTAATTGTTTTCCTAGAGCCCAGATGTTTCCTCGGACGATATGACCATTGATTTTACCTCCATATAATATTTTCCCAATGAAAGATCTAGAATCTGGAAGATTAATAATTGTAAATATTAGACCGTAGATAACATTAGTGAACTAACATGTATAACATGTGGAAATTAACAAATTAACAAGTATTAAAAAACTGAAATTTTAAAATGTTTACCTCAGTTGTGAGATACGACAATGGGTGCTATATGAATCTCTCCACCAAGAAAGGGATTAGTGGATGGAATGCCATACCCCCTGTAGAGTGTGGAACATCTGACTCTAGGGCATCGCTGCTGGCATAAAGCATCAAGTGCATGTTCACAAGATTAATATATTAACTCAAACTATATATATGTGTACATTGGAGGAAAATAAATGAATAATTTATTACAATTAACCATCTATATACATCACTCAAAAACCCACACTACTACATTTTGACCAAAAATCCGACGGCCGTCATGTCGGATTTTCGACACTTCCCTGTCGCATATACGACACTTTGGTTTTTTTTGAAACGTCGGAAACATGGCGTCGATTAAGCGACACTTAAGTAACCGTCGCTTAAGAGACACTTAATTAACCGTCGCTTGAATTTAAATCGTCGGTTATCCGACACTTATTAAGCGACAATGACAGAAATTTTTTTAAACTTTTAGACCCACAGGCGTCGGAAATGCGACACCTACAAGCGTCGGATAAGTGACATCTATCAACTAAAGGCATCGAAAATGCGACACCAACAACCGTCGGATAAGAGACATTGATCAACTAAAGGCGTCGGAGATGCGACGGTAAAAGGAAAGAAGTGTCGAATAAGCGACAGTTATAGGTGTTGCTTAAGCGACGGAAGGTAATATTTTTTTTTTAAAAATATCTCGAAATTGCTTGGGTGTTTCCTAAGTGCTCTCGTATTTGCTTGTTATGAGCAAAATATGAGAAAGTCCATAAAAGTTATTAACTATGTTCTTGTGTTTGAGTTGTGATCGCAGCCCATCCGGATCTTGAAATAATGACCTTCAACTAATTTTAAAATTATACCAACACCGCATCAATGACTTTAAAAAGTCATCC
>LPNX010371144.1:382988-401835 GCA_001517045.1 Pseudotsuga menziesii | reverse complement strand
CCTTAGCTTGAAACTATGAGAGTCATATATACGGAGGATCATGCCAGTACCACAATTTCCATCCTGCTCGGCCCCATCAAAGAATCCATATATGGTATCGGTATCCAACACCTGGATGATTCGAATATTTTAAACTTTTGGGGCACAATCTTTGTTCCATTACAGAAAAAATGCCACAATCTAAGAAACAAGTAAACCTCCTTGCAAAGTTTAATCACTTCTTCGAATGTCTGCTTCAGTTTTCCTTTGGAGTGTGTGAGGAATGTCGATGTGCAGAAACCAGTGACCTTTAAAAATAGTGGCATTGCAAGAGGGTGTGAGGAGGGTGTTCATGCTTTTCCCAGGTTGAAAGCTCAAAATGCATATGGTTATGAGCGCATAGGCTGGAGATGGTGATAATTGCAAATGTAAAGTACTAGAAGCAGTAACTTTAGCAGCATTGAGACTTGTAAAAAACCATAACAATTGGTTATTGATTGGAGTGATGAACACAATCAGAGTGGCAAGAACCATACCTTTGAAGCACTCTGGCTGGTCACTACAAGATCCTGAACTGACTTATTGTCTACAAAAATAGGGTATCAAGTGCAAAAACAGGGGAGCGGGGGTCAAACGATACCTTCAGCCTAGAAATACGAAGTTGACGTGTTTTTTTGGCCATGCATTGTATGCATTTGGTAAGTCTATGTGGAGGAGGTGCATTTGAATGGCCTATTCTTGAGGGGATGTAGGGCTTTGATGCTTCTATCTAGGTAATGATACGGTACTAGTTCTAGTACCTAATTCATAATTGACATAGGAACATAATTTTCCTTTGGAACATGCTTAACCGAGTTTGCTTCAATGATGCAGTAAGGATAAAGATGGTCAAGAGAAAATTCATGCAATTGCTTTGTTGGATCTCTGAAGATCAAGGTGCATGGCACTAATATTACTAATAGAAGGTAGACAGCTTACAAAAATTACACTTCATTGCCAAATTTGCAATTTTTCATGACACAATTAAAAATGACTAACAAAAATGACTAATTCATATTCTTCTAGCTAGTCATTTTTTATGACGTGACTAAATTAGTCATTTATTTTAGTCATTTTTAACTCTATCACTTATTATCTAGTCATATTTGTTAATTGGTGACTAAATTAGTCGTTTATAGTTGGTTCAATCAAAATTGCTCATATTTAGTAGTAAATCACTTGGAAAACCTGTGGTGACTAGAAATTTTAGTCACCTAGTAGCTAATTCCTCATTTTGTACTAGTGTTCTAAGTAAATATACAAGACCGAGTATACCATCGATCGAAGTATCAAAAGATACAAAGAAAGGTTCGTGGTTTCTATCAAAAGAGAGAGTTTATTATGGAAAGACATTGCTTTAGGAGCTAGACACACATCTTCAGTAGTGGATATTACACTAGAAAATTGGTGCAATCAAAGTAAAAGAACAGATCAAACAACCTATATAGTTTGAGACTCTCTACAAAGAATCACCTATGTACAGAAGGATTTTTACAAGCTCAGTAAGCACCCATGGGATAGCACATACAGTTACATGAGGAATTTGAGGATCAACTATAATGATAGAGATCCCAACCTTTACTACAAGGTTGAAGATAGAATCCTATAAAGATGAGAAGTTCATAGATAGATACAAAGAATACTAGTAGTAGAGGATGCTACATGTCATTCCAATGTCCTAATACATATGCAGAGGGAGGATGGTGCTCCACCTCAAAGGGAGTGACTAGGGTAGATCTCAAAGGTCGACAAGATTAGAGAAAGTGGAGTGTTTCTCTCAATACAACCAAGGATGAATATATTGCAGCTAAGAAGAAAGAAAGTAAAGATTCCTCAAATTCACAAAGCATCACCAACCAAAGTAAAGATGCCTGAACCTTTGCAAGGCATAAACCATCACCAAGCCTTCTCTTTCAGTCATTGCGTAATTTCTTTCAGCAAATGAAAACTTTCTATTGGCATATGCAATTGGGTGATCTAGATCTCCCTCACCTAGCTGTTCAAGAACAAACCCCAGTGCAATAGACGAGGCATCGACGTGCACATGGAACTCCTTATTCCAATCAGGAAAAACTAGTATGGGTGTGGAGGCCATCTTGGCCTTCAATGTGTCGAAACTACCTTGAAATTCTTGAGTCCAGTCATATGCAATGTCTATTTTTAGTAGATTCTCCATCGGGGCAGTCATCGCAACGTATCCTTTGAAAAACTTGTGATAATAGCCTGTATGCCCCAGTGTTGCGAGAATAATCTTCACATTTTTCAGTGATAGAAAAATAAGAATTAGTGCAATCTTCACTGGATCAACCAACAAATTGTTCCTACACACTATGTGTCCAAGTAGCATTCCAAACAGCGCACATAAAATGCACTTCTTAGAATTTAATGCAATATGATGCTGTTGACACCTTTCGAGCATCAATCACAATTTTTCAAGATGGTCCCTAATTAGCCCATAGACGATCCAATCATCCATATATACTTGCAAGAACTTTTGAATAAATTCTTTAAAAATAGCGACAACTACCTGAGAAAATACTGTTGGTTCATTTTTCAGCCCAAAAGGCATGACTGTCTATTGAAAACAGCCCCATTCAATGACAAACGTGGTCTTATGGCGATCCTCCTTTGCAATCCGGATCTGGTGGTACCCTGAAAATCCATCCGTGAAGGAATACATCTCCTAACCACCTACTCCTTCAAGGACCTCATCTGTAAAAGGAGTCTGGAACGGATCGTGTATGCATGCATCATTCAACTTTCTTAGTTCGACGCAAATGTAGATTTCACCAGTATTTTATCTTGGACCACCATAGGGATTATCCACTCTGATTCTTCGATAGGATCGATGATCCCAACATCCAGCATCTGGTCTATCTCATCCTTCACACGGTCCTTGTATCATGGGTTCAGTCGATACGGCCTCTATCGTACTGGTTCTGCATCTGGTTTCAATAGGATTTCCATCTCCCCTAAGTCTCCTAATATCCCATTCATTTCTGAAAATCGTATCAAAAAACTATCTTAGAATTCATGCAGCAGGTCTATGATTTTGGCCATTGTTTCGTCATCCCATTAGTTCTAGACATTAGAAAATTTTGGGTTCTCTTCCGACCCAATGTTGACTTTCCTGATATTCAGCGACTAACTCATTGAATCTGTCAGTATGTCAGGTGCTACAATGCCATGGCTTCCTTCGAACTCTGGAATATTAACATTCCACAACTCATCATCATCTTCAGGTTCCCTAGATAGGTTGTAGCATGCCATCATGGATTGTATTGAGCAGTGTACATGTGGATCAAATGGTTATGCGACAGGGACAACTTTCAATACTACATCGTGGATGATGTGCAATGCATTTTGAACTTTTGGGTTGGCATCCAAGAAACTAAATGTCTACGTAAAGTAGACGGTCAACTCCTCCCAAGTGGTTATATTTCTATGCAATTCTACCGCTACATACTAGGATCTTGGCATTTCATCCTAAGTGTGTACAAAAACATGGACCCACTCATCTTTGGTTTGTGATGCCCATAAGACCTAACATTCTTTCAAATGACTAGTGGGGTAATTTTGCCCATTGTATCTCCCAAGTTGATGGACCTCCGAATCACCAAAGAGAACCATCATCAGTCTCGGGCGCTGTTCCCACTCATGGATCATCTATTTGTACATCTCCCACCATCGATTCGGGGTATCCTTCAGTGCTACATCTGGGGCCAATACCGTTTGGGGCTCAAACACTTTCTCTTTAAATTCTTGAAGGAATTCTGATAACACTAGAAAGACTTCATAAATTGGGAACTCAACCATCTCAGTCGTGACATGACGGAGAGACTATGTAATCAAATTGTATTTCCTGAATGACACTTCATGCAACCTATTCTTCCAATTTTCCAAAGCATCATCAGAGTCAGAGGATTCAAAACTTGTGCTACGCCATCCAAGTTTGCCATCAACGGTAGGATGGATATAGTCTTTAGAGATATTATAAGCATGGTCCCAACTTTTATCGACTTCATTCTTCACTAGTTCAATATACCGACGTCCTTCCTAAGGGTCCATGGGAGCGATGACACTGACATCCTAGTTCTCAAACGTCATAAACCATTTCTTGAAGTTGATGACCACCATGCTATCATTATCCCACCCTATCCCTAGCAGTGCGGGATAAGAACTTCCATCTTCAACCACTTCTATCACATCAAAATCAGCATGCATTTTCATACCTTCAATATCAACAACTAGGTTTGAGACGCAACCAATGGGATCAACTTTTTCCTGATTTGCTAGTCACAATTGCACCGGTGAACATCCCAAGTTCAGCTTCCCCATAAATTTCCAGGTCTGCTTGGCCAAAATGTTTACATTTGATCCAAGATCCAGAATAATGGAGTAAACCTCATAATCTTCGATCTGGATATTCATCCTCATCTCCTTGCTTATATTCCTATTTTCTAAGGAGTTCACTACGGAATCCTTCAATGCCTTATCTCGGTGGTACAATAATGTCTCAAGCTTGACAAGGGCTTCAGGGTCCCTTTTCCAGTGATAGACAACTCTCAAAGAAGTGTTGCAAGGTACCATGCTTCCGTGATGGTCTTGCCTCTATAGATGGATCAAAAGCATATGGCATGTCAATAATTGGTAGCTTACTTGGATTTCTCCTGATTGCATGCTTGGCTTCAAAAAAGTTGTCTTTCTCCATCGCAATATAAAATGCCACCTTTTTCTTTCCAGCGAGCTGAACTTTCTACCGTTGTCCATCTTCTCTAGTTGTCACACCAACATGAGTGACAACCCCAACATCAACATCCTTCATTCACGGTTTGGATTGAATTGTGGAAACCGTTGATCCTTGATTTAGGTTCTCAGCTTGATTCAATGGTGGATTATAATTCAACGGCTGATTCATCAGCTGATTCTGAGTCTAGGGCGAGTTTTGAGTCTTAGTATACGGTGAGATCTGATTCTCCATCATTGGTTGGTTCTGTACTTGGAACGTTTGTTGGTTCTGAGTTTGCACATTCAGAAACTGAGGAATGTTTCCAACCTGCCATTTTTCAATTAGCTAAAGGAAATTTTCAAAATTATGCTTGTTCACCGCACAGTATGTACACTGTGCATGAGGGAACTCCCTCTAATAATTCCTGAATACTTTATAGGCAAAAAACTAGATTGATTGTCGACCTCATCCTCCTCCTCGAACGAAGCCTCCTCCTTGTCTTCTAAATCCTCCGTGGAATCCTCCTCGGACTCCTCCTTTCTGAAACTGAGGCTGGGCCATTTATTGTTGTGGTGGGTTTAGTTGCTACTGGACATGTATGTAGCTTGAACATATTGTGCCTGTGACTAAATGACTAGTGCCTGATTATACTGTGGTCGTGGTGCATATTGCGGTTGTGCTACAAGCTGTGGCTGAGGTGCAAACTATGGTTGCACTGTAAACTGCTATTGTGGTTGTGTTGGGATAAACTGCATCTAGGGAGATGATGTATATTGTACCTGCGATACTGGTTGTGCCATATGTGGCTGCAATTGCATTGCTCGGGGGTCCTCACCTTTCACCAAGTATGAATCATATGTCCATTCCTGAAGCAATTCATCAGCTCGATACTTTTTATCATCATGTCCTACTGACCAACAAAAGGTAGAGTATGAATTTTCTTCCTTGGAAACCATTTTTTGCATGTATTCACAGTTCTCATGTCGATGCCCGTAGACCTAACATATGCGGCACCATGGTATACCAATGTAGCTCAACGGGTTCGGCGCACCTGAAATCAAATAATTCTGGAACGTTGGACATGTATCCTTGGTGTGTCTATCTATGTGACACTAGGTGCACCAAATGTCATTATGGTATTCCTTACCCTTCTTGATATCTTGCAGTTGGAGTGTCAGATTGGCCAACTGTGCTTAGATCTGGTTCATCCCAACCGTGGTTTCTCCTACTGGCGATGCTTCTAATTTCATCGCGATTTACAGAGCCTCGCTCTGTGTCAGAATCTTTTGCTGCATTAGCGGTTGTCTGATATGTGGCACAAGTGCGGTGATGAACCACTCCTTGTGCTGAACGTCGCTCATATTGAATATGACTCTGTCCATCAACGCCTTAAACCATTGATCGAAGTCCCAAATTGTTTCATTAGGGAACTGTTTGACTTATTTCAACTCAATAATGTACTGAGCCTCAGACTTCAGCTTCTTGAATTCATCAAATAACCCCTTAAGTATTTCATCCAATGTCTTCATTGTACCTCCCTGAGGAACTAGCATGAATCTCATATACCACTCCAGTGCATGACCCTTGAGGGTGATTTCCAGCTGGACTTTCTTGAGATCATCATCTACAGTCTGTCGAGTGGTCCAGATCGCCTCACACAAGAACCATTATTGCTCTGGGTCGTTGGTGTCATTTCCATGAAATATTGGTAGCTTCATTTCATTTCCCGCCATTCTGGGCCTTCTTCCTTCGGTTGGTACTTTACTTCTAGACTACTGCTGACACGTCGGGCAAGTCGACGTAGAATGTGTGTTTCTTCCTAGTGGTGGAGTAGTGCGCGGAGGTGTGGACACATTACTTTTGGGCTTCAATCATGTCGTCCTTCCAGGCGTAGCCTGAGACTGGTAATCCTCATTTTCACTAAAATTTTGCTTTGTCCGATGTGGTTGTTCCTTGCGACATCACACTTCGATCATAGTAGGACCTTCTTTCGTCCTCTTCCTCTTCTCTCGAAACTTTTCTCCTCCTCTTGTACAACCACTTGTTTCCTCGGTGACCCTCGCACTTTCACCAGAACTCATGCCCATCTACCACTTACCTTTTCATGCATCTTCCCCATTTCGTCGCAGTGCCTACATCCTTCGCACACCAGAGTTCCACTAATCTTGGTCCATTCTCAGAATACCTTTTTTGCATACAAGCTATTTAATAGATAGTTGCAGAGACAACAAAAATATACCTCACAGTCCGTTGAAGAACTCCCTTTTTTCTTCACTAAAAGACTTATTCGTATCAACTACAAACTTAGTAATGTATCCCTCCAAGATACTATCCAACCACACCTCAGCAGCTCGCAATGCCTTATTGTTTGTTTCTTGTAATTCCTGGATCAACTCAAGAGTCTAAGATGTTGGCTCTCCTCCTTGGAAGTTTTTCTTCTTAGAAGTGAACTTTGCCAGCCACTCATGGAAGAGGACATGAAACTCATAGAAAAACCATTCGTGATTACCATTGTGAATATATCTATCCAACCAATTGCTCGTCGATAGCTTCAGATTCTGATTTTCGACTTCAGCAAACTTTCGCAGTTTCTAACCAAACCACTCCTCGATCTCCTAACAAGTTGGATTCCAAAACATATCCTCCTTTCAATCCCAAATAGGTCCTAGAAACGGAACCATTTGTTGGAGAAAACCCACCAACAAAGCCTCGTTGACAGGGGTTCTCACTCTTTCAACGTGCAACTAGCACGATCTCCCTGAGCACTAGCCCAGATAGGTTTTGCCCCCCCTAGGAACATCCACAGAGCGGACGAAGTCTCACCCGAGATGTTCAACAAAGACTTGTCGAAACCATGTTTTCGACAGTAAGAAGGGAAGACATGGCATCTGACAGGTATTGCAGCATAAATATTAGATTACAAAACTAATACTGTTGGGGCGCACACCTTAACAGTCACTAATT
The DNA here is from genome assembly GCA_001517045.1 of Pseudotsuga menziesii. Lineage (NCBI taxonomy): Eukaryota > Viridiplantae > Streptophyta > Pinopsida > Pinales > Pinaceae > Pseudotsuga > Pseudotsuga menziesii. The sequence continues at coordinate 394,124 of LPNX010371144.1, read as the reverse complement.
TTGGTAACTCCGCGGTTTTTGTGGAAGCTTGTAAGTAGAGTTGCGCGTCAAAATAGTCTTAAGGGTGTCGGGGTTGAGTCAAAGCCCTCTTTTTTGTAATTATCCATAAATTTCGGGTGTAAGCCCATGATTTTGTAAGAGTTCACTTGTATAAATAGTTACTCATGTAAAGATGTCAAGGGTATCTAATGACATGAGGATCATGTGATGCAAAGTAAGATCTATTTTGGTTTTTAAGGTCAAGTCCCAGCTGAGTGCATGGATGACCTCTGCAGCTGTGTGCGTAGAGGGTTTTTGTAAGAAGGAACTGCAGCTAAGTGCGCAGCTTAGAGTTGTAAGAAAGAAACTGCAGCTAAGTGCGCAACTTAGAGTTGTAAGAAAGGAACTACAGCTAATTGCGCATCTAGAATTGAAGGAAAGGATCTGCAGCTGAGTGCGCAGATTAGAACTGTTGTTTTGTGAAAAGTTGAATAAAAGCACAGTTCTGTGGATGTATCCCCTACCCTGGGGGTGAACCACGTTATATATTGTGTTGTGGTTGTGCTTTTATATGGTTTCTATTTTCTTCTCATGCATTGATAAGTAGATAAATGATAAGTAAGATAACTGCTAAATATTAACTTCGCTGCGAATTCCCAGTTAAGGGTTAGGCAAGAAACTATTTGTTTATCTAACTACAAAGCTATATAAGTGAATGTCGAAACTCAATTTTGTATGAATATTTGTTGTTAAGGATAAAGGTACAGTAATATCCCTCTTCTGCTTACAGAAACCTGATTCTGCAGCACCCCATAGCTGTTTCGGGTGAGACTGCAACCTGTTCGCAGGTTGTTGCCGAAAGGGCCAACACTGTGGATCTTTTTGTTGGTGCAAAGTTAAAGTATAAACCCCGGGTCTGCCCTATAGTCCAACAAATTGGTTCTGTTGTGGGTTGAACTCAGTATCTGCTCAAGAGGGATCTACGTTGTACCTGGAGGGCTATGTTTTGGAGGCCCTTAGTAAAAGAAATCGGTGATTGGATTGAAGAGACTTATTTGAAATTTGCTGAGCAAGAAAATAAGGATCCTCGTCTCAGCTCAGACGACTTTTTGCAAATGTACGTTTTTACTGATATTCATGAAAATTTATTTGGTAGTATCCACATAGAATTGCACCAGTGGTTATCCAGGTTGACAGAAAGAAATACCAACTTCAAGGAAGATCAGTTTCCTGATTGGACCCCCGCAAGAATTAACATATTGAAAAGAGTGAACAACGGATATCACGAGATCTTGATTTCTGGACAACGCGAACCCTTGAAGCATTTGTGATGGAATTTGCCATCGACACAAGTACCTCTTTTAGCGAAGCTAAAAGACAGTTTTCAAAGGACCAAGGGGTAACTAGTTGAATTCATTTAGTTTGAAAATTAAAATGCTCTTGGCTGAAAAAGTTATATTGCTTATAGAATTCGATTGCTAGATTTGTTTTCACTAACCTATGTTTGGAAGTGAAAGTGACTTCGACGAGCAAAGTGGTTTGCTACGAAGCGGTAAAAGATACAAGAGAAATTTTGGATCCTATACCCTAGGTCAGAATACTGAAGAAGACTCTAAGTTCGAAGAAACCTCTTCTGTTAGAAACCCTCCTATAACCCCGCAGTGAAGATCTGTTATCCCTGAGAAACAGTTGCAGTCTAAAAGTAACCCTAGCCCGAGTATTCCTGTCATAGGTCATTCTACCCCAGTAATTTCCCCCCCCACTTACTACCAGTCCCCCTCCCTCCCCCCCTATATCTAAAATGGCCCATATGAATGATGACATCAAACTACCAGTCTTCAAAGGAACTGGATCAGAGGATCTAGAACAGTTTTGGTTCTTATGCGAAGCTGTGTGGACTGCGAAGAACATTATGGATCAAGGTATAAGAAGAGCATAGCTGGTTACTTCTTTCAGAGACTGGGATTTGACCTGGTTCATGAAGTTTTCCAGCACTCAGAACCATGCCTTGGATAATATTAAAGCAGCAATGATCAAAGAGTTCAAGAAGCCTAAATCAGAGTCACATTGTATAACTGAACTGAAAGAGATTCAGCAGAGGTGAGGTGAATCAGTTTGGGACTTTGATCAGAGGTTCAAAGTTCTGCTAGATCAATTTAGTTTCACTATTGGACCAGCACAACATAAATAATGGTTCATTGTAGCCCTATTACCTCATATCAGAACTCCACTCATGCAATAGAAGGTTGCTGATCAGCAAGAGGCTTTGGAGATTGCCATGAAACTAGAGACAGCTCCTACCGAAGATAATTCTGGCATAGCCCAAATACAAGCACAATTAGCAGAAATGGATTTGGAGCTTCGCGACATGAAGAAGGGGAAATATATTCGTGAAGAGGTTTGGAGTACACGATGTAGGACAGAAGGTCATGACAAGGAACAATGTCCTGTGCTAAGAAATTACCTGAATACTGGTGCGCCAAACCCATTTAACCCTAATGTTCTATATTGTGATATTTGTAGAACAACTGGCCAGCATCGACCTGAAGACTGCTATCTGCTACAAAGATATGTGCGAGTACCTAATAATCCATATTACAAGTTCTGTAATTCAGTAGGACACAACAAAGATGAGTGTCGAATCTTTGACCTTATGACAGAGCGAACCTATGATGCTTATAGGGTACAAAACGATGCACAAGGCAATGATGGATATGGTTACCGGGGTAGTACATCAGGTCGAGGTACTTTTGGAGGTCGTGGTCATGGTGGTATGCCTGGAAGAGGTCGAGGCCAGGTTGTGTGCTATAACTGTAATCAGGAAGGAAATCTAGCTAGAGACTGTCAGAACCCAACTATGACATGTTGATATTGCAGAGCGGTAGATCATGTGATTGAGCAATTCCCGCAGTTGATAGCCAAGATACAAGAAATAAATGCCCCTCCTACTCAGAACATTCAGATGATTTCTGTGGAGCAAAGATCTATCCCAGACATTAACATTGTTATAAGGAGTGGAGCTACGATGTAAGTGCAGAATAAGTAAAAACAACATGACGAGGCTCGGGTTCGTAAAACTCCAGAGAAAGTCCCAACCTTCGATGTGGGAAGAGAAAAAGAAACATTTATGGAAGCCAAAAAAGACTTTGTTGATCTGAGCACATCAGTAGCACCTACGCAACAGCATCAACAGTAGTCACAGTCTCAGGAAGCTTCGACGGATAAATTAAGTACACTGTCATCATTTTTTCAGAGTTGTATGAATCTCTTAAGGAATCAGAATGCTTTGAATGAGTTACAGAAAGTTATTGCTTCTTGCGAACCTCAACAAAGCTTTGGTAAAGAAAAAACTGTTAATAGAGTTAGAAGAACTGGAAGAGAAATGAGATTGCATGCTCAGATAGGAGAGTATGACATGAATAACATCATTTTAGACTTGGGATCAGAAGTAAATGTCCTAACTAAGCAGACATGGGAACAAATGAGAAAACCTACCCTTGACTAGTCTCCCATACAGTTGAGATTAGCCAATCAGTAGAAGATTGTGCCTCTAGGAATATTCCCTAGTTTCCCAGTAGACATTGATGGATTCAGTACCTTAGCATATTTTGAAGTCATTGAAATAATTGATGATAGCAACCCCTATCCAGCCTTGCTAGGAATTGAATGGGAAATAGAGAATTCTACAGTAATCAACCTTAAGAACAGGCAAATGACTCTTGAAGGAAAATGCTTGAGAGTCATAGTACCCTTGGACCCTTCTTAAGGAGAAAGGTACATAGAGCTAGTCAGAGATGAAGATTGGGATGTTTTGGATCATATCTACAACATCACAGCTAAAGAAGAAGATTGTGTTAACCCTACTACTGAAGGTATAATGGATTGGAAGTGTGATAGTTCTTGCATGACTGATTCAGATGAAGGCCTAGAGAATTGGTAGAATAGACTTTATGAACTACATGGACATCGATGTGCAAGAATTACCAAGTCTCTCAGATGTCTTGGCTCACAGACAAGAGTCTTACCTATTTTTGATGGCTTAACAGACCCCGAAGATTTTATTTTGCAATTTTCAGAGCAGGTACCAGATTCAAAGAAAATGGAGACTCTAGATTTAGTATTTAGAGCCACAACTACTAGGTGGTGTAATGGTCATAAAAAGTACATTCGTAGTTGGGAAGCTTGTGAAAAGTCCCTTCTCCTGAGATTCGGGGATCGACCTCAGGAGGTGCGAAGCAGATTTAATGGTAAGACTAGCCCTCAGGAACATTTGGAGCAATGTTATGAAGCATGGAAGCATGTACCTCATGAAGAATGGGTACATAGGTTTGTGCACACTCTGGAACCTGTTGCAAAGAAGTGGTATCCGAAAGTGGAGCTTCACCATGGTACAGTAAGTTGGGATAGTCTTGTTGATAGTTTTGTGCTTACATTTTCTATTAATGAGGTTTGTCCTGCTTTAGACGCATCTATTAGATTGATCCATACCAAGGTGTTTGATGATAAAGAAATAGCTGAGTACCAACCTGATTGGAAGGAACAAGAAGCTAATGCAGTAGAATGTTGTAACCTCGCAATTGATGAGGATGATGACCCACGTAACATTAACATTCCTAAGTCAGAAGGGCACTGTGAAGTACATGGACCAGAAGTCGAAGCACCTGAAGTAACTCAGCCCTTGAAGACAAGGCAAGTAAACATCGGCTCAGAAGAACAACCCAAGTACGCTACCATTGGAGATTATTGGGATGAAGAAATGGTGAGCAAAGTGACCCAACTTATCCATGAATATCAAGATTTATTTTTGACGAAGTTCTCAGAAATGAAAGGTATCCTTGGTGATATAGGAATGATAAAAATCCCTATGAAACCTGATGCGAAGCCTGTAAAATACGCCCTTATAAGCTGAACCCTAAGTATAAAGAAAAATTCAGAATGGAGGTAGATAAGATGCTTGCTGCGAGAATCATTGAGCCTGTTGAAGAGTCCGAATGGGTCAGTCCTATGGTGGTGCAAGAAAATAATACCAAAGGAGAAATCAAAATCTGTGTCGATCTAAGGAAGTTGAATTATGTTTGTTTACATGATCCTTTTCCTACTCCCTTTACAGATGAAGTTTTAGACAATGTCGGAGGTGAAGAAGTGTATTCCTTTACTGATGGATTTTTAGGTTACCATCAGATCAGAATTTCTCCACAGGATTGACATAAGACCACCTTCACTACAGAAATGGGATCCTTCTAGTATACAATTATGCCCTTTGGATTGAAGAATGCACCTGCTATGTTTTCCAGAGTAGTCATATCTGCATTTAAGGAATTTATACATAAATTCTTGGAAGTATACTTTGATGATTGGAATATATTTGGTTTATTGAAGGATCATATAGCCAGTTTAAGACTTATGCTCGACAAGTGTAGACAGCATCAGATTTCATTGGACCTAAAGAAGTGTATCTTTTGTGCACCTTTTGGAATTCTGCTAGGTCACATTGTGTGCAAACAAGGATTGATGGTGGATCCTGTGAAGAGAGCCATTATCGTGAACTTGCCACCTCCAAAGTTTGTTAAGAAAATTCGCACCACACTTGGTCATACTGGATATTATAGGAAATTCATCAAAGGATATGCTCAGATTATAGCCCCTATGGAAAAGCAATTGAAGAAAGATATTAAGTTTGAATGGACACCTGAGTGTCAGGAAAGCTTGGATATTTTGAAAGAAAAAAAGGTAGCTACCCATATCTTAGTATTCCCTGATTAGAATAAGGAGTTTCATGTGCATGTCGATGGATCCTCCATTGCTTTGGGTATAGTATTGGCTTAGTCCGGCGAAGGTAATATTGATCACCCTATTGCTTTCGCAAGTAGAAAATTGTCCACAGCAAAAAAGAACTATACTACGACAGAACAAGAAGGTCTAGCCATGGTTTATGCCTTGCATAAGTTTCAACATTATCTATTAGGATCTCATTTTAAAATGTTCACTGACCATTCTGCTTTGAATTAATAAGCCTGTGTTAGGTGGAAGAATATGCAAATGGCTGATTCTATTTCAGGAATATGACTTTGAGATCATAGTTAATCTTGGAGGACTTAACCTAGGGCCTGACCACTTGTCGAGGCTCGAGTCAAGAGAAGAGCCCACTAGTTTGGACGAAGGTCTTCCTAATGCCCAGTTGTTTTCCATTCAGATGGTTGATGACTATTTTTAGGATATTTTTCAGTACTTGTCTATAGGTTTTGCACCTGCTGAGATGACAACATAGCAGAAGAAGCAGCTGGTAGTTAGAGCATCCAACTTTACTTTGATAGCAGGACAGCTATATAATATGGGACCAGATGAAATATTGCGCAGATGTGTCCTGGAGCATGAAAAGCCATTGATTTTGGCTGAAGCACATTCTAGAGCAGTGGGAGGTCATTATGCAGGAAAAGATACAACTCATAAGATTCTGACAACTGGTATGTGGTGGCGCACAATTCATAAGGATGCAAGAGATTATTTCCACAGCTGCGACATCTGTCAGAGGACAGGAAAACCATCCAGAAGGGATGAGATGCCTCTGGTTCCATAGGTAACTTTACAAGCATTTGACAAGTGCGATATTGATTTTGTTGTACCAATCAATCCCCCTACAAAGAATTTTGGAGCAAGATACATTATTACAGCAACTGACTACCTTACTCGTTGGGCCGAATCTCAGCCAGTCAAGAACTGTAGCGCTACTACAGCTGCGAACTTCATCTTTAATAATATCTTGTCAATATTTGGGTGTCCTAGAATTCTTATGAGTGATCAAGGATCACATTTCCTAAATAAGACTATTGAAGCATTTACCGAAGAATTTCAAGTATATCATCAGAAGAGTACTTCCTACCATCCGTAAGCAAATGGAACTGTCGAAGCCTTTAACAAGATCCTTGAGCACACCCTGACGAAGGTTTGCAATGTTAACAGAAATGATTGGGATCTTAAAATTCCAGCAGTACTATGGGCTTATAGAACCACTTGCAATAAGTTGACAGACCATACACCTTTTAGGCTGGTCTATGGACAAGAAGCAGTTATGCACATGGAGTACATTGTTCCTAGCCTCAGAATATCTACCTTCACAGAGATGGATGACCCAACTATGTTGAGAGAAAGGCTGGCAAAGATACTAGAACTAGAAGAAGACAGATTCATCGCAGGTTTCCAACAGCAAGTACAGAAAGCTAGAGAAAAAGCATGGCATGATAGACACATCAAGAAGAAGCAATTTTAGAATGGTGATCTTGTGCTCTTGTATGAAAGTAAATTCATGAAGTTCCCTGGTAAGTTCAAGACACATTGGAAAGGACCATACATTGTTCAGGAAGTTACCGATGGTGGTGAAGTCCAGTTAACTAAATTCAATGGAGAAATTTTACCTTCCATGGTGAATGGAAGTAGATTAAAGAAGTACAGGAACAAGCCTAGACACCCTAATTAGAAGTAACAGCAAGAAGGAGAGTCTAAGTACCAAGAACAGTTGAAATTGGGTACTAGACTATAATGAAGTTGTTCTCAAATTTACGAAGTGTCGAAGGATGTCGAAGGTCGAAGTTCTATTGCAGATTGTGTCAGATGGGTCAATGGTCAATATTGTGTCGAAGGTATTTATTTTGGCGAAGCTGAATTTAGTGGTTGTGACGAAGAACAAAGGTGTGTCGCAGCTTAAAATGTGACCGTTGGGAAAACTAGATTTGGCGGTGCCAGCAAGTGAGCTTCCTTAACTGCCTGTAATGATGAGATTTTGGGAAAATCTAGCGCCATGTGGATAAGATTTATTACCGATCAGTCAGATTTGGTATCTTTGATGCATAATTATGACATATTTGATCATTGAATTCTTTAAGAAGCCACCCAGCTCTGTGCATTTCACATTGTTTTGAGTTTTGCAGTTAAGACCATGTTGAATGATTGTGAAGTCCAGGAATTGTTACGAGAGTTCAGGGAGAGAGGTCTGCAGAACCTTATGAGCGATCTACCTACATCTGCACCTAGTGAATATGTTCAACCAGGAAGAAATTTAAGGCAGAAGTTTTCTCTAAACGGAACGAAGAAAGGCACAAGCCCTCAGGAAAGACTTTGGAGGATCCCGAGATGTATCCTCCTGGCTCAACAGAATGGAGGCCATTGTTTTTCCTATGCAAAAGTACACTGACATCCCAGGGGTACTCTCTGTTAAGGACCCAAAGCTGTGGATGGTCAAATGTTCTATAGGACATGAACAGGAGGAAGTTCGAGGGATGGGGTCGCTGATAGATTTAGAAGGCCCAATGATTCCCATACTCCTCATAAATATTACGAAGGAAGACAGCAACATGAGAGACGGTCATAGGGAACATAAGTATTCTGCTAAAGGATCAAGCAAGATGCAACCATGGTAGAAGTAGCAGAAGGAATGACGATGATGACAAGCATATAAGAGAGAAAGATGGCCGGAGAATTAAAGATGATGCTACAGAGATGTAGACGGATACAGAGCTCGATAGAGTGTGAAAGGAGATCATAAAGAAGGAGTAAGCAGCCGAAGATATCATGCCACCAGACAAGGAGCCGAGTGTCCCAGGACGGGACACTGGTGAGTCTTAGGGGCTTGTTGGGGCACGTGCCTTAACGGTCACTAATTTTGGTAACTCTGCGGTTTTTGTGGAAGCTTGTAAGTAGAGTTGCACATCAAAATAGTCTTAGGGGTGTTGGGGTTGAGTCAAAGCCCTCTTTTTTGTAATTGTCCATAAATTTTGGGTGTAAGCCCATGATTTTGTAAGAGTCCACTTGTATAAATAGGCACTCATGTAAAGATGTCAAGGGTATATAATGACATGAGGATCATGTGATTCGAAGTAAGATCTATTTTGGTTTTTAAGTTCAAGTCCCAGCTAAGTGCATGGATGACCTCTGCAGCTGTGTGCACATAGGGTTTTTGTAAGAAGGAACTATAGCTAAGTGCGCAGCTTAGAGTTGTAAGAAAGGAACTGCAGCTAAGTGTGCAGCTTAGAGTTGTAAGAAAGGAACTGCAGCTAAGTGCGCAGCTAGACTTGAAGGAAAGGATCTGCAGCTGAGTGCGTAGATCAAAACTGTTGTTTTGTGAAAAGTTGAATAAAAGTGCAGTTCTGTGGATGTAGCCCCTACCCTAGGGGTGAACCATGTTATATCTTGTGTTGTGGTTGTGCTTTTATATGGTTTCTATTTTCTTCTCATGCATTGATAAGTAGATAAATGATAAGTAAGATAACTCCTAAATATTAACTTCGCTGTGAATTCCCAGTTAAGGGTTAGGAAAGCAACTGTTTGTTTATCTAACTACGAAGCTATATAAGTGAATGTCGAAGCTCAATTTTGTATGAATATTTGTTTGTTAAGGCTAAAAGTACAGTAATATCCCTCTTCTGCTTGTAGAAACCTAATTCTGCAGCACCCCATAGCTATTTCGGTTGAGACTGCAACCTGTTCGCAGGTTGTTTCCGAAAGGGCCAACACTGTGGGTCTTTTTGTTGGTGCGAAGTTAAAGTATAAACCCCGGGTCTACCCTATAGCCAAAAAAAGACAATGGTCATAATATATATTCATCACTACATATATAACAAATCACATCATTCATTTGTCGTAGCAGTTCATCACAACAGTATAAAACAACTTAAACAATCAATTATAAAAAATGCAACAGGATTTAAAGAGATCGCTGCGACATTGGTAAATCATAACAGAAATGCGATAGAATTGGAATAGATCACGACATCATAAATCATAACAGATTTAACAAACTTATTATTGATATCATAGCAGAGGAACCAGGAAAACATAATACAATATTCATGCAACAACTATAAAATCATATTAATTCTGTGCAATATATCCAAAACAAACAATTCTTCTCCACAGTAGGAGACCAAATACATCCCAAAAATCCAGATAGATCGCAGATACATCAGAAGGCTCCCCAAAACCATAGACAGATCGCACCATACTTCATGCAATTATCTCTAACCTCTGATAGCTCATGATCTCATTCATATTAATAATAATAATAATAATAATAATAATAATAATGCCCATTACAATTGCAAAACTAGCTCTATATATAGGCTTGAACCTTTATATTGAAGGTCCACTTCCAACTAACTTCTAACCACTAATGACCTATAGCAACAAAACTTGGTCAAATAATATATTAGATATTCAAAAACAATTATCTTTCCACCCATCACGCTGATCTGGCCTTGCGCGGTGTTGTGTGAGCTTGCACAACTACCGTGACACTGCGCAACTCACTTACCGAAACCCCTGCCAGCAATTGTTGAGACAATTGTTTCAATATTTTTATAATGAAGCTTGCTAAGATGTTTGAAATATTTGGTTTAGTATTGATGATTGTTGCTTCAGTATTGTTATATTGATGTTTGTTGAGATGTTTGCTTCAATATTGATGATTATTTATTAAGTATTGCTATACTATTGATTGCTAAGATGTTTGCTTCATTATTTTTATGCTGATGATTTCTGAGATGTTTGCTTCAGTATTGTTATACTTATTGTTGAGATGTGTGCTTCAGTATTACTATATTGGTGATTGTTGAGATGGTTACGGTGTTATTACACTGATGATTGATGATTATTGATTGTTGAAGTTTCAATGTTACTACATTGATGATTGTTGAAGTTTCAGTGTTACTACACTGATCATTGTTGATTGTTGAATTGATTGTTGAGATAGTTTTAGTATTCCTATACTGATGTAGCAGAATCAATATTTTCATACTACTATTTTTTTGGACGATGGTTTAGTTTCAGTATTCCCATAGTGATATGACACGTTTAATATTTTTCATACTGATATTGGTGTGGCAAGCTCAGTATTTCTATACTGATGTTGATAATAATGTTGCTTCAACATTTGTTTGTTGATGTTGCTGATATGCTTGTGGTCTTAGCACCCTGTGTTGATAATGTTGATATGCTTGAAGTCACAACAACTTGTGTTGATTATGATGATGTTGTCTCAACATTTTTATGTTGATGATGATGGTGTTATTCTAGAATCTCTATCCTGGTAATGTAGATGATGATATAACATTTATTGATGATGTTTATTTAGCACTAAGATTATAATGATGTTGTTGTTTTAGTATT
>LPNX010371144.1:363729-382793 GCA_001517045.1 Pseudotsuga menziesii | reverse complement strand
ATGATTCATTATTCGCATACTGATGTGGCAGAATATTATTCAGTGTTGACATAGTGATGTTACAGTGTAATACCCCAGTTTTGACCCCATTTGCATTAAAAGATACATGATGTATATATTGTAATTAATCGTTGTGTGGAGCTAAAGGAAAAAGGCCCACCATCGATTTGGTTGCATTATGTTTTGGAGATTGGAATTGTTGCCGATGGTATACTGTGCTATCCGGCACATTATAGTTTTGGCATCATGTAAATATGCACTTTAATTAAAATGAACCTACAACCAGCTATGACGGTGTAACGATAATGAAAAGGTCATGATTTTCCTAAGGATAAGGAGGGGGGATTATTAAACCTTGGGCCTATGGGGAAAAATCCATGTGTCAACTGTTAAAAATACCTCATATTAGTTGGGGCAGTTATTACTGAGTAGTGGTGGGTGTGGCAGGACTGTCAGCCCTTTCCCACGTGCCCACTCTACCAACAGACTCTTCATCTTCACGTTGCGTGGGTAGAGAAGCAACTTCCCAATCTCTCCACTCTCCCACGACTCCATTCTTCCATTCAAGGTCATATTACATGGTGTCTTCTTGCCCATCTCCACACAGGGGATGGAATTTCCCATCCTCACATAGGGATGCAATTATGTCCTCATGAATAGGTCTGAGTATGAGAGTTTTACTCATGCAGAGAGGGAAGCGCAGCCTCCCATTCAAGTGTGGACCCTAAGCGATTTACCCATTGGGTTTTGTTCTTCCTGTGATTCTCATTCACGATTTTCCCTGTGCAGGAGCCATTCACACTCAGGGCTATGTGTCTATGTGTTCCATACCAATTTTGGCTCTGGATGTATGTTTCCTTTCTGATTTGTGAGATCGGGCTGTTGTTATTCCCCTGATTTGTGGGTTGTTGTTGTTCTCCCCAAGATCCGTGGTTTGCTGTGGTTTTCCCCACGTTATTCATTTGCTGTGGGTGCAAGTATCTTTCAAGTTGTTGCTGATTTGTTTTGGCCATGCTAGGGCCAATAACAACTCTGAATCGCGTTGCTTGGGGTGAGCTGCGTTCACCCTGTTTTCCTTTGTTTCCTTGCAAAGATGTGAATCACTTGGTTTTACTGCGGGTATGTAGTGGTTGGTCTTTGGACTGTGCGGAGTGGTTTTGAAAGCTGGGTATGCTTGAGAAATCTAGTGTTTGGGAGATACACAGATAGAGTTAGATGGCTAGTTTTCTTCTCCACAACCCTGGAATATCATTGGAAAGGGATGGCAGGGCCTAAGGGACTGTGAAGCAGAGAAGGGACCAATTCTTGGTGTTGGGTATGTGTGAGTGTCTTAGAAGTCAGGCTAGCTCTGGTGTAGGCATCCTTATCTCTCCAACGAGACCACCAGCTTAGAATTCAGCTTTTCCCAACTCCTTGATAGCCTGATAAACCCTACTGTGTTGGCTTGGCTGATTTGTGTACCTTGGCTATGTGTAAGCCTGCTTAGTCCCTTTTTCCTTGGGGAATCATGCCCAGCTTGGGGGTGGAAGTGTTGCTGAGAGATTGATGAACATGCTGGCCTATGGTTGGTTGCAACATTGCAGTGATGTAGCTAGCCACAGGATGAATTCTACACAAGATAAGCATTCTTGACTAATTCATCTCTGCAATTACGTTTATTGTTTAATGAATCATGATGAACATGTTGATGCCTGAATGTATGTTTTTCTTCTGCTGTATGTTGAGTGATTATTAATCCTTGCATAATTTATGTTCAAACATTTCATTTTCTTTTATGTATGTTCATGTTCATGGGCTAGTTTCCCGGATGTTTACGGTTATGGTAGCGTCCTCTTTGCCGGCCGGAGGGTCGAGGATGTTATAGAGTGGTATCAGAGTGCATGTTGCATCATGGGCCAGAATGGGCCATGAAGATGTAGTGATAGAGCCATCGTTGCAGCATTGGGCCTCAGAGGGCCATGATAAACTAGTTAATAGAGGCAAGTTTCCCTCTACCCAGAAGAAAAATGGAAATGACAGAAAAAAAAGATCTTCAGAAATTTTCATTGAAAATTTTTCTAAGTGTCGAGCACGTCAGATCATCAGAGGACTAAATGGGAAGCACCTCCAATACAGTGGACAATTTAGTCGAAAAGCCACTAGATGAGGAACAGGCAGAATGAATTCATGAAATTTTTCTAAGTGTTCAGTCGTCAAGTCATTGGAAAACTTAGACGGATAGACCTCTGATGCAGACCCCGGTGGCGGCGAAAATTAGTTGAGTGAGTAGCTAACACAGCGGCGGAGATTAGCCGAACACCACCGAAATGTTTCCAAAGTTTAGTGGATGGCGTAGCCATTGAAGTGGCAAACATTGGAAGAAGAGAAAGGAAATTTTCACTAAAAATTAGATGATGAAGATGCCGCAATGTCAGCAGAAATTAGACAATAAGGGCACCGACGCGGAGGAGAAAAGATAATTTTGGGAAATTCTCTAAGTAAGGAAATCGTCGACGAAGTTTAGATGATAGAGGTGTTGATGTGGTGGTAAACGTCGAAAAATATTATTCAATTGGATCAAAGAAAATTAGAAGATGGATTCACCAAAATGTCACCACTGTCGGTGAAATTTAGACAATGAGCCAGCCAATGCGGTGGCAAGAAGAAGAAAATTATCGAAAATTTTTGAAGTGTGATATCGTCGACAAAATTTAGTTGACATAATCGACAATGATACATGGGCGAAAAATAGAAGATGGGATCACCGACCAATAGATGATGAGGGTGCCGATACATCAATGAAAGAAAGGAGGTAAGGAAATTTTCCGAAAATTTTCTAATTACAGAAAAAGTTGAAAAATTTTAGTTGAAGAGATCGCCGATGAACGTCGTCAGAAAAAGTTAGAAGATCCGACCGTTGAAACATCAGGGGAAAATAGGTGATGGAGCTAATACGTTGGGAGATATTAGTTGAATGGATTTCCAATCAAAAGAAGTTATTTGTTTGGGAGTCCATCGTTGCGGCTGTCAGTTGGTCTATCACTCCAACGATTAGAGTCTTCAACTGTCGATAGTGCTCCAATCGTCAATGCAGCAGAAAGAGTTTGTTGTTTGAATCGTTGATACGGTGGAGAGGATTAGTGGATCTGATCACCAATACATTGGAGGGAAATAGTTGATGAGATTTTCGATGAGTTTTATGGTACACAGAACCCACAGTCATTTGTTTCTCGCCGTTGTGGCTACCTAAAGAACTATCCAGCCGATGCATAGTGCTTCCGACCGTCGATACAGTGTTATGGGAGATAGTCCCCTCGCTGATGCCGTAGTGGATAATAGTTATGATCGCTGATATACAACAGTCCTTGGCATCACCGATAGTATTCCGGAATCTTAGATGACCAAGGATCCGATACATCAGAAAATTATAGTGATAGGGTTGTCGATGAGCGCCGAAGGAAAACTAGTTGTTTTGACCGCCGAAGTGTCGGAATTTTAGTTGGGAAGAGGTTCGATTGAACAAAGGAAATTTTTATTTTTTCAAAGTGGGATTTCTCAGCGAATTTCAGTGGATTTTTCAGCAGATTGTCAGTGGATCACATGGCTAAAAAGGAAGAAAATTCTAGGTGGCTAAAGTTGGCAATTCGGACCAAAATACAGTTGTTTGTAAAAGTGTATAATTTTTGGTGAAAATCCTCATTCTAGAAGTGGTGTGGTTTCACATCCAAAGTCAGAATGGAGCATGGGGATAGGCGTTAGAAATCTTATCCAACAGGAAACAAGGGAGAATCACTAGAATTTGAATGAGGAGTAGAAAAGTACTAGCGGTTGCTGAAAAGAATTTTGTTGCTGTCAATATGGACAATCCGAGGATTACATGCCTAGAGATAGAAAAGACCATGAAGTCAAACCAGCTATTATGCGGAAGAGGAATTCCAAGCAAAGATGAGGGTTTTGAATAGGAAAGTACCTTAAACCCTTTCTTGATACCTATATTATATTTTATAAGCTTGTGTACATAGAAATTATGGCATGGGGATGCTGAAAATGCATGGGGATATGCTTGCGTGCATAGGATATTACATATTAGTAAAAATAGTGAGAGTTATACATTTATAATGAACCACTAATGGTAAATGTTGCATTGGGGAATTAGTGGAAAAACCAATGACAACATGAGCATGGTTGAATATGTTGCTGATGTTGATGAATGTGACCAACAACCCTATGGAGAAATGGATAAGGCCACAAATCCAGGATCAAAAGTTGGTGAGCGACTTCTGCAATCTCCTGCAAGAGACCAACCAAATTGGTAATGTCAAGGGTGTAAGTAGGATCCATGCAGGTAATGGTTTAATTATGACAATTGCATGGAGTGGTAAAAGCAAGAGGTCTCATACCATGTGTTATTTAAAATTTATACTACATTCATATAGAAATGTATCATGCATGTATATGTTGTTATGAGCTTAGTAACCCAAAGAAAGTAAGTACTGATGGTCTTGATCATGGTAGGACATCCTATATGAGGTAGTCATGGTTAGGCCATAGTACATTTGAATGAATCATATTCCTGAATCAATGCAAGGTACACTAGTGGAAAATGAGAGATTAGTGACTAGAAAAATGACCAAAATCCTCATATCAATGACCACTTTTGGTTTGGCGATCATTGGTGGCTAATTTACGGTCTTTTATTACGCGACCAAAATTGGTCATTTTTATTTTGGTCATTTATAGCTTGTCAGTTGGTCATTAATTTGGTCATATATTTGGTCATTAATTTGGTCATATATTTGAATCAATGACCAAATATATGACCACATTTGTGACCAAATTAATGACTACATGACAAACTAAAATATGACCAAATTTGGTCGCGTAATAAAAGACCGTAAATTAGCCACCAAAACTGCTTTTTGGTCATTGATATGCGAATTTTGGTCTTTTTTTTGTCATTTATATCTCATTGTTTGGTCACGTATCTCTCAATTTTTTGTCATTTTATATGCAAATTTTGGTCATTAATCTCATTTATTGATCACTAATTTAGTTATTTTTATTCATTTTATGTATGGTTATTATATTTGAGTAGTTTTAATGGTGTCCATTATTAATCAATATAAATTTTTAATATGATATAATGTTTAAATTAAAAAAGAATCATACATTATTTACCATCATCTAATGCACATGTGAATTATTCAATGACACATTAATTAGTTAATTACAACACTTATAAATAATACAAAGTACAACCATATAAGTTTTAAACCACACAAATATGTTTTTTCTCAAAAAATATCTCCATATAACTTTACATGAAAATCATCTAATACATTGATGACTTTTCAAAATATTACAATGGTTAAACAACCCACTTGTACTTGGATGCTAAGCCATACTTAGATCCCGTGGCAACCTCAAAACCATACTTAGCAGCGTGAAACCCTCAGCAACAGGCTCTTCATACTCAATGGCCTACTTTCTGAGCTTTCGATCTGCGCATGTGCTTATGTATCTGCACTGCTCGTGCTTATGATCTTTCTGAGCTTTATATCTGCGCATGTTCTTCTGTATTCGCACTGCAGCAACCTCCCTCCTCATGTTGTTATAAATCTTGCAAGTAAGGTTACCTACAAACAACACATGTTAAGCAATATATTTTGTTGCTCGCTAAAAAGAGAAAACAAATAACTGAAAAATGTACATAGTAATTTCACAAGATTTAACATGGCAAAAAGAAACAATTCCAACAAACAATAGGTGTACTCAAAGTGCATAAACATTTAGAACAAGAACACCTACAAATATATGAACATGAAATACCTCTCCATAAAGCCTGAAGATCAATGGCAGCATTGTGCAAAGCAAAAAATTCTTTCAATCACATGCACTTGTTTTTAATTGTTCTTCCACTCAAGGCACATATCCTTCTCTAGTCTTCTTGCTGCTGAAAAATTTAATTAGGAAACCAATCCCAACTATGCATTTTAGCCTCATTGAATTTTTTGATTACTCATTACCATTAAAAAAATTATCTTATTTTATTTTAAATCAACATCCCATCTCTAGTGCCTTATAAAAGATCTACACCTGGTAAATTACCACTTAGACATATAACTAATGAGAAATCAGTAGGAAAGAAAGATTAATAAAACTTGTATGGACAAGAAGATTAATAAAAATACAAGCTCCATTGCAAAGGCCAATTTTTTTTTTAGCTTTCAAAGGATCCTTCGGTGGTAATTCTCAATGCAAATGTAGTCAGTCCTAATGCTACGAACATGATATTCAAAATGAAAAATGAAAATAATATATAGATCCAGGTTATGGCTTGTTTTAATAAAGTCGGAATGATAATTATCCAAGCACTCCTCCATAAACATGAGCGTTGAAAACACCAAAAGTTGCACTTATGGAACATATGCCGATTAATGTTTTGAGCCCTACCTTAGCATATGTTTCAAGGTCCAACTAATCACAAAATAAATATCTTTAAACTAGGAAGATGCAACTCTACAAAGTCGTTTGTGGAAAATATCATACCGCCACATTCATCTCTGAATACCTACAACTAGAACAAGGAGTATACTTATGTTAAAATGTACAAATCCCATTAGAATTATTTGTTTTGTATTGATAGTCACTTCAAAGTATGACGGTAAAGTAATTGTTATCAATGCAAATGGTTGGTATACTAGATTCATCATTGCACATAAAAAAAAGGTATCATAAGTTTTTATAAGGAAATGTATGTCCCTACTACCCGTTAATGTGTCACATAAGTAACAACAAAGAAACCAAACATAATGATAGTATATTAGATTAATTACAAAACATATATAATATTTTTTCTAATACTAGGAACAATAGAAATTACAATCCAATGGATTGAGAGAGAACCATTAGTTAAAACCAATAGATTGAGAGAGAACCATTCTAACTAATTGATTCATTTTTTAAAACTTTTATCTAGTTACATATAGTGAATGACTCATAATTTACTATTTTAAATTTTTAATATATAACAATATAAAAAAATTTATAGTTGTTTTAAAAATTACACCAAGTTTTTCCTTGAGATAAATAAACTTATCTAGATCAAGAGGCTCCCGAGTTGCACAATATTGCAGTTTGTTTCTTTATTCTTCACTAACTATCAATTGTAATGGCAATGCAATTCCACATACTTTGTCCACTCCTAAAAATTAGGATCCTTCATAAATTTCAAAATGCTATAAGTATCTTCATGAAGTGTAGTGGGAACACCTTTGTATAGCTTGCAATTTAACAAGTATCCTCCTCAACCAAACTATCTCACAAGATACCATCATTGCTACCTCATAATCCATTCAACCAAAATATCTCACAAGATATCATCATTGCTACCTTATAATCCCTTCAACCAAACTATCTCACAAGATACCATCATTGCTACCTTATAATCCGTTTTAGTGGAGGAAACAAATATTTCCTGTTTCTTCTTACTTAGTGATGAAACTGCACATGTACCAAGATGAAACCCACCTAATATGAATCTATACACTGTATAAGTTAAAAATCCTTTCCTCTACCATATATGATTCCATACTCATGAACCCTTCACATATCTCAAAATTCACCTGGTTCAGAAGTGAAATTACCACTACTCAGCTTTTGCCTTTCCTTGATCATAAAATGTTGTGAGTCACTCTCCTCTCTTTGAAACAAAGGGCCCTTCAATCTGGTCTTCTCTTTTAGTCTATAGAGTCATTCAATATGAGCACTGAAAAAACATGTTGCTGTCGTTGTTATTCACTTTTCTGTGTAGGTCTTGGTTGAGACTTATCTGGCTCACTATTAATCCCCTACCTTCCCTGAGGTAGGTGAGGCTTGGTGGGCTTGGACAAAATCTTCTGGAGATGGGAGGTTCAAAGTTTACAGGAATTTTTCACTCAATGATCAATCTTAGTAGTTGTAACAAATCTATAAATGTAATTTAATGCAAAGCTCAAATCCAGTCTAATGCTTGTAATATAGATCAAACCCCTGCCAATTGTTTGTATGCAAATTCATTTGTTGGTCTAGTGGTAAATGAGGCTAATAACTTTAGGCCAACCTCTATAGGTCTAGGTGTTTACTTACAATCAACCATCCTAAATTTTTAAGACAACAAGTTGTAACAGTGACAAGTTTCTTATATATTGAAGGCTACAAGAATGTCTTCACTATTTGAAGAAACCTATGTTCATGGTCAAATGCGGAGTATCCAAACCCCTGTTCAAAAAATATTGATCTTGTTCACTGTATCAAAGTCATCGTGTATATCAATGTTGTTACAAATCTCGGTTAACAAATAAGGACCTATGGATTGTATGGTGACTAATGGAGAGGAGAGACCATTTCATGTGCTTTAGGGTTTTTAGAATGGCAGGTAGTTTTTTGACAAGAAACATCTTTCCAAACCTGTGCATAGCAGTGACAAAATACAGACTTGTTTTGTCCTTTTTAAAGCAATGAACCTCATTCTGGGCAGTATTTTCAATTCCATGGTGCTATCCCACTATGTGTTGGCACAGTTTCAAAATAAGATCTAGAAATGTTAGATTATGTTGACTATGAGTAACTTATGCATGCAAATAACAACAATGATTATTCAAACTCTGGGAAAATAGTGGCAGAAATGAAGCAAATGTGGGAATCCAATAACCACATAAATCAATTATGGGCAATTATAGGAAAAATAAATCATTAATTGATTTTCGATAGCAAGCAAGTAGCTCCTAAAGGTGGGTTTTCAATGAGACATTGAGGATTTTCACAAGTACCATGGTTGGGATTGGATCAGAAGAGTTCCAGGAAGGTTGGGGAACATTTTCAACATATTATCCCTTCAAGTGGGGCTGATAAGCATATGAATCCCTATTTTTTATGAAGGTATCAAGCTTGGACTATCAATGAAAAAATGATATCATGCAAGTTATGTGTGGGATGACGAATGGAAACATTGATATTGCATATTATGATGCACATCTCATCTATACTATCCAGTTTCACGACACCCTCCTATTTTTATCACAGGGTTGCAGGGAATGGCTTCCCTATCTATAAAAATAAAAGGGGGATCATGAACCCAAAACTCCAGGCCCACTTCCAGAATTTGAAGTTCCTTCTCTCTCAATTCAGGGAAATCATTCGATGAAATAGAAATGTGTTGAAGAATTGAATTCATAGTCAAAGCTAATCCCTGCATATATGATGTACGATCATCCCACTCAGTCATTCCTTTGGATTGCAATTCTCATAGGGACATCGGTTCTAGCTTAAACAAATGGAATAGAGTTTAGTTCATGTTGTCGGCCATCAATGAATGGGCTTGATGAGGTAATTGTTCTCTAAAAACCTAGACCATTACACGGTGATAAGCTTCCTAGTCAATACGTGAGTGTTCTGTAGTACTCCTATAATGAACTATGTATAATACATTTCTTTGAATAAATCATGGGCATATTGATGAACAATACCTTTCTATAGCTCACTGCTCCAATAGAGGAAAAAGAATTTGAAGAAATCAGGGAGGTAGATGAAAATTGGCTCTTCCGGTGCAACCTCAAACTATACAAAGTGAAGAGCAGAAAAATATCTTCTACATCAAAATGAAAGTAAAGAAGTACATTATTACAGTGAAATAAAAGTGCATAACCTGTAATCATTATTCCATGAGACAACATTTCATTCGAACATTTCGTCAAATAGTTGGTGTGCATATGGAAAAGTGTTGAACAACAAGCATTAATTAAGCAAGATTGATTCCATTATTCACTTGTCTTGGTCTCGATACAACCTCTATACTGAGTTGGAGGTGAGAAGGGAGGAGCTTCCATCCCAGTTGTGTCGTGGAGTATCTCCATGTCGGGACGAAGGGAGCTCTCAGATCTCTTTGTCTCCTTTTTTCCCATTGTTAATTTTGCATTCCTCCTCTTCCTAGACTTAGAAGTGGATTGCATATAAATGTTAGAGGTTTTAATACAATAGCAGCAATAAAAAATACATGATCCAAATCACAACAATCCATGTGGAGGATATTCATCTAGCCGTGGTCACAAAACTTTGAGGGTGTAGTGATTTGTGCAATACCTTGATTTTTTCTCAAGCAATCTCTTCGAGTGATATGTAGAAAACGATCGATTGAACAATTTCTTTGGTCTCGAACACACCCATGCACAGATAGATCAGCCTTAAGATCACCTTGAAACGTATAGCGATTTCCTTGTAAAAAAAAAATTGAAAATACAAAACAATAATCTGCGTCTACAACACCCCGATGATGTTCTTAAGGATTGAAGAATCGATCTAAATAAAAAATAAACAAATTGTGTGAAAAATATACATTTGGCCATGGAGCCCAGCACACCACGTAGATATAGGAAATATTTTTCCATAATTTCCCTAGAATCCACTCTAGAAAAGGGAGACCAGATCTCCAATTCCATTTGGGGTTTTGAGAAGTCTCGTCAATGGCCAACCCCTCCTCTTCCATCGATCTGAAGCAAATGATAGCTCCTCTGCATGGTATTAATATCAATATCATGCATTGAGATTCCCAAGCTTACATCATATCTCAAATTTAGAGGATCATTGCAATCATCTTCTGCCTAAAAATTGTTACACTAGCCAGCGGACCATCTAACTCCAACTGGTTCACAAAATTGGGAACCGGAATTAAGTGGGGCGTACAAGTGAGGAGTAGTTTTCTCATAATCCTTAATGCTATATTTTCCCTATCATAATCAGTGGTATAAGCTCCTACATGGATGACATGAGATCAATCTCCAATTCCATTTGGGGTTTGAAAATGAAATAAGCTTAAACAACAAGGGAAACGCTTTGATCGCCTTAAGCCACGATAGTGAAATTTTCACATTTTAGTGCCAAAACGATTTGGGCCATCTTGGCATGTCATCTGTTTGGTAGTTTTTGGGCTGATCTAAAAGTTTTTAAATCCCCAATTCCATTTGGGGTTTGAAAATGAAATAAGCTTAAACAACAAGGGAAACGCTTTGATCTCCTTAAGCCATGGTAGTGAAATTTTCACATTTTAGCGCCAAAACGATTTGGGCCATCTTGGCATATCATCTGTTCGGTATTTTTTTGGCGGATCTAAAAAATTTTAAATTTGTTCTTGGGCATGTTTCTATAATAAATAAATAAAATAACGAAATATTGTTTTAAGTTTTTAAAGTTGTTTTTGGCATGTTTCTATAATAAATAAATAAAATAAGGAAATATTGTTTTATTTGGTTGTAAGGCAAGCTTTTAAAGACTTTATATCCGTACTAGTTTATTTTTTTAATTGGAATTCACTAATTACGAAAAATGGTAACAAAAATAAATAAAATAAAGAAATATTGTCTTATTTGATTTTTTAGAAAACTTTTAAAAGCTTGATAGTTATAAGAGTCTATTTTTTTTACTTGGACTTAACTAATTACAAAAGGCTGTACCAAAATCCTTGGATAGATCCATCCATAACAAGATCAAGATTACATCTCCTAAAAACGTAATACAACATCATCAAGAATCAAGGCTTGAATACTTTCCATATAAAATTTATTAACCTAAACTATTTGTTAGATTATATATCATATAGTTAAATTTAGTAAACATGTTAAAAGTTAAAAAGTTCAATTAATGAGGTGAATTTTTTAATATTTGTCTATTTTGTAAATAAAATAGATGTCATTTTTCTATTGAAAATAAGGTTATATTTTATAAAATTGAAGAAATCAAAATAAAAGATACATTTACATGTATTTTTATATCTTTCTTTAAAGAAACAAAACCAAAATATATTATCTCTACTAAATGTTACTATTTTTTTCTTTTCTTGCACCAAATAAAACCTCAAAATTATATTCTTAATCTTTCCTAAACTGTTCCCTTTTAAAAACAATATTTTTAATGCATGTTAAGACTTTCTACTAAACTATTTTCTAAAATTTAATATCTAGATATTAAACATATCCCAAAAGGATAATCTTACCTTTAAAGATCATGTTAATCCATTAGAATCTCTTCCTACATGGATTATGCGTTAATGTGTTAGAGTCTCTTCCTACATGGATAATGCTTATTTATATAAAGAGATATGGAGAAAGTGTGTTAATGATTCAACTTTTGGTTGATATTCACAACAATTATGCATATGAAATTATACACATTTAATGTTTAATGATAATGTACTTTGAGACATTATGATTGTTAGCTAAGGTCTTAATTATAAGAGGGGACAATACCTCTTAAAGGGTTGTCCATGAAACTCCTTTTCATAAAACTAAGTTTATTTGTTTTTAATATGGTTTTGTTAATTATTTTATATTTAATAATGTATATCTATATTATAATATATAGATGTGTGTCTTTATATATCATAATATAACAATATAATGTGTTTGGCGTCATTATATATACAATAATAATATTAATCAATGTGTATTTTATATATATTAATTTGGTCAATTCATGTTGAGTTGTGACAGTACAAATGCATTCTCAAATTTGTAATTTTTTACAGTGTCGGAGTGACTCAACTAGAAATGACCAAATAAATGACCAATTGTTATCTGGTCATTTGTAGTCTACATATACCGTGATCAAATTTGGTCATTTATCTTAGTCGTTTTTAGTTGATTTCTATCCCATGACCAAAATTGGTCATTTATCTTGGTCGTTTTTAGTTGATTTCTATCCCGTGACCAAAAGTGGTCATTTATCTGTTTTTAGTCAGCTCACTTGGAATTATCAATTTTGGTCATTTGTGCCTCTCAGGAGACTGTGGTGACGAAACTTTTTGGTCTCCTGGTCACTAATCTCTCATTTTCCACTAGTGGTAGCATTGAGTGGATATGCATTAAGAGATTTTATAAATCTTGTAGTTATGCATCGAATGGATGCATATGAAAAGTTTGAGTAAATGTTGTAAATATGCATACATAAGTATGGGTGCAAATGTTGTGATGCATTGCATGAATGCATCGAGATAGTGCTTGTGTTATCATGACTAACTAATGGTTGACATGATGAATTGATGATAATTCTAGAGCCATTTCAAGAGCTGTTATGAATGCAGAATGGTAAGTGCATGAAGAGGGTAGTCATGATTGATTGGCTGCCTAAAATGCTCCATGGAAGCGAAACGTGGTACAAATGATATGCTTGTGAAGTAAGGAGTATCTAAACACTTCATTTAAATTGCATAAATGATGTGACTTTGCAATTTTAGTATGATAATGATTCACGTGAAGTAAATGAGTTTTGGTAATATTGGTGCAATTAACAACTGGAAGTATTTGAATTCTATAATTCTAAAAATGCTTCAGTGATTGTTGCAGCAATGAAAAATTTATATGCATCAAGACTTACCAAGTGTTTAGCTGATTGAAGTTCAGATTTCAGGTAGATTGTTTGGGGCATGGCAATATGGGTAATACCATGACAAAGGCCGAAATCTACCATGTGAAAGAGCCAAACCTCATGATAAGAGTCTCATGTTTGTGAACATAGTTTGTATGCAGAATGGGTTGTCAATTTGGACTTATTTCTAACAATTACTAATCACTATTGGCTTGCATAGAATTGTGTCAGGAGGGCGTGTTGTAACTGGATGTCATGTGATGCTAGTAAGCATAAAATTATAATGGGCATAGTGGTGCTACTTACAAGAGACCAACAAATGAGGATCACCTCATTACCAAGCAAATCAATTTCTGTAGTAGACAGAGTTGCAAATTCATATTGAATTTAATTACTAATGCCATTGCTTGGTTATGGAACAATCAAATTTGGATTGTATTATTAGACAATGATTGACTGTTTGGATACTTGATGAATGTTCCAGAGGTACACATTGTAGGAATACCATGTGTGATGGCCTGCAGGAGCCAAACTTCATAGGGAGGTTTTCCCCTATCTTGGAAATGGGTTTCAGGTGAAACTCCATTGGACATTTTGGAAATGTCCCATCTGCACTACATGTTTGGTAAGCAACATGAGCGAGATGGTATAGATTATTTCGGTAAGACATGTGTGGGATATGGAATGTAAAAAGGATTTGGGGATGGCAAATCAAGGGATTGTCAACTCAGAGAAGGGAGCCCCCATTCCTCCTTAATGAAGGAATACTGCATCAACAAATGGATAAGTGTTCTATGACCCTAGCTAAGAATATGCATGTCAAATTGTTAAATTCCATATGTAGATCATGTTTTGATTTTATTTCCATTATGCCAGATTACTTCAGTATGAATAGGGCCTACATGGCTCACATTGGAAAGGGGTGCACACTTTTCGCGATGTCAAGTCATGAAAGGGTTTTCAATATTGACTACACCCTAGGGAGTGGACGCACTCCTGGTGTTTCAATACTTGATAGTGAATGATATGAAGTATGATTACAGTTTTAGAGCAATAATGCTGATGAGTTTTCTTATATTGCTTGTGTTGACAGGCTAAACAGATGTAGTTTGGTTGTTCATATAAGTGCATGGCCTAATAAACCCAACTATGTTGGCTTGGCTGATTTGTTGATATAAGTGCATTGTTGATATAAGTGCATGGCCTGATAAACCCAATTGTGTTGGCTTGGCCGATTTGTTGATATAAGTGCATTGTTGATATATAAGTGTATTGTTGATATAAGTGTATTGTTGATATAAGTGCGTGGCCTGATAAACCCAACTGTGTTGGCTTGGCTGATTTGTTCCTTCCAAGTCAGCGTGAAGTGTACTTGCTAGACAGTAATTATTTGATGTTGAGGATAAACCTGCCTGATGACCTAACATCCAAGTCCATAGGCAATCCTAAGGCTTGCAAAGTGAAGCAGGACCCTGTGGACCAGAGAGTAAATGCACAATACAGATAAGTATTGGATTATTTTGCAGCTTCTTGCTTATGAAATACATGTGTATATGATTTGGTTATGATATTCTAAGCTCTTGTTTAAGAGATACAAACTGATGAGAATAAACTAAACATGTGAATCTATTCAATGTTTGAATATAGGTATTGCTAGGAGTGAGGACTATGAGGGCATCTTATGGGTGCAGGTGGACATGTGACTGTCTTGAAGAGCTCAAAATGAGTGATAATGAAAAAGGTGCTAGTGGGACTATGAAGGCCCTAGCAGCCAAGAGTTGTAGACGAACCATGTGCAGAGACTCCATGGTTGAGAGGTCTGGAATATAACAAAGACACTAAGTGTCATGGCCAAGAAGGGTTGGTCCAACATTCACGATGAAGTGAAAGAGGCTAAGAGCATGAAATCCACAGTGGTGGTGTGATTTCCAGAATGGGACAAGACAAAGAGGGGAAAAATTCTTGCTGCTCTCTGTTTCCTTTTTTTGATTATATATATATATACTTATGCATTATGAAAACAGAAGATTGTTGAATGCATGTATGACTGAAAATAGAATGTGTTTATTTGCTTAAAATAAATTGTGAATGATGGAATAGTTAATTTCCTGCCCAAGAATGGACATGAATGAGCTCATGTGCCTATTGGGAAGGCATGAAAAGTATGAAAGTATCCTTGAGAAGAATTGGACTGCCATGCCAATTGGGCAATTAATTGACTAATTTTAATGCCTATATTATGCTTGGTCTAACATAATTACAATGGTGCATTTCACAGGTGAGAAAAATTAAATCTAGTCATGCACATTGATCATGGCAGCAGACCAAAAGCTGTTGGACTTGGCTGGAAGTCTCCTTCAAACAATTGCCAAGACCTAAGAAAATCTTGGAGAGATGCTCAAGATACAGAAAAGGTAGAATGAGATGAACCACCATATTTTGTAAGACTCTATATGTTTGCAAAAGGAGGTAAAAATCCTTTTAGGAGCAATCCGCAAGGGAAAGAAAAGTGGAGCAATGATAGGGAATTCGTCCAATCGGTCCATTAAGAAACATTATAGGCATGAAGACTCAAAGGAAATTGAGCAGGTAAAGATGAAGCAGCCAGAGAAATGTTGGAAATGCAGAGGACATCATTACCGCTGGGACTGCCCAATGAGGGAACACCAAGAGGGTAGC
Source organism: Pseudotsuga menziesii (assembly GCA_001517045.1). NCBI lineage: Eukaryota > Viridiplantae > Streptophyta > Pinopsida > Pinales > Pinaceae > Pseudotsuga > Pseudotsuga menziesii. The sequence continues at coordinate 366,740 of LPNX010371144.1, read as the reverse complement.
AGCCACAAAGCTCCTAGACTTGGGGATGAACCGAAAGATGAGAACTAGCAGGAGAAGATCGTGGAATCCAAAGGGATTATTCCTAAAAGTTCAAAGTAAATAATTGAACGTGGGACAGATCTGCAAAGTTTTTTTGAAATTTTGGATGTACAAAATGTATATGTATTCCTATGTATTGGAACACCGAGGACGATGTTATTCCAAGGGGTAGGGGATTGTAATACCCCGGTTTTGACCTCATTTGCATTAAAATATATATGATGTATTTATTGTAATTAATCATGGTGTGGAGCTAAAGGCAAAAGCCCCACCATCGATTTGGTTGCGTTATGTTTCGACGATTGGAATCGTTGCCGATGATATACTGTGCTATCCGACACATTATAGTTTTGGCATCATGTAAATATGCACTTTAATTAAAATGAACCTACAACTAGCTACGATGGTGCAACGATAATGAAAAGGGCATGATTTTCCTAAGGACAAGGAGGGGAAATTATTAAACCTTGGGCCTATGGGGAAAAATCCATGTGTCAGCTGTTAAAAACCCCTGATGTTAGTTGGGGTAGTTATTGTTGAGTAGTGGTGGGTGTGGCAAGACTGTCAGTCCTTGCCCACATGCCCACTCCACTGGCAGACTCTTCATCTTCACGTTGCATGGGTAGAGAAGCAACTTCCCATTCCCTCCACTCTCCCACGACTCCATTCTTCCATTCACGATCGTATTCCATGGTGTCTTCTTGCCCATCTCCACGCAGGGGATGGAATTGCCCATCCTCATGCAAGGACGTGATTCCCTTCTCATGCACAGGCCTGAGTGCAGGAATTTTACTCATGTAGAGAGGGAAGTGCGGCCTCCCATTCAAGTTCAGACCCTGAGCGATTTACCCATTGGGTTGTGTTATTCTTGTGGTTCTCATTCACGATTTTCCCTATGTAGGAGCCATTCATGCTCGGGGCTATGTGTCTATGTATTCCATACCGATTTCGGCTGGAGATGTATGTTTCCTTGCCAATTTGTGAGTTTGGGTTGTTGTTCTTCCCTTGATTTGTAGGTTGTTGTTGTTCTCCCCAAGATCTATAGTTTTTTGTGGTTTTCCCCACGTTTTTCATTTGTTGTAGGTGCAAGTATCTTTTGGGTTGCTGCTGAGTTGTTTCGGCCACGCTAGGGCCAAGAAAAACTCTAAATCGCCTTGCTTGGCTTGAGCTATGTTCACCCTGTTTTCCTTTGTTTCCTCACAAAGCTGTGAATCGCTTGGTTTTTACTGCGGGTATGAAGTGGTTGGTCTTCATACTGTGCGAAGTGGGTTTGAAAGCTAGGTATGCTTGAGAAACTTGGTCTTTGGGAGATACACAGATAGAGTTATATGGATGTCTTTCTTCTCCACAACCCCAGAATAACACTGGAAAGGGAAGTCAAGGCCTGAGGGACTGTGAAGCAGAGAAGGGACTGATTCCTGGTGTTGGGTGTGTGTGGGTGTCTTAGAAGTCAGGCTAGATCTAGTGTAGGCGTCCTTAGCTCTCCAATGAGACCACTAGCTTAGCGTTCATCTTTTCCTAGCTCCTTGATAGACTGATAAACCCTATTGTGTTGGCTTGGTTGATTTGTGTACCTTGGCTATGTGTAAGCTTGCTTAGACCCTTATTCCTTGGGGAATCATGCCCAGCTCGGGGGTGGCAGTGTCACTGAGAGATTGATGAGCATGCTGGCCTATGGTTGGGTGGAACGTCGCAGCGACGTAGCTGGTTGCATGATGAATTCTACACAAGATAAGCATTCTTGACTAATTCATCTCTACAATTACGTTTACTATTTAATGAATCATGATGAAGATGTTGATGCCTAAATATATGTTTTGCTTCCGCTGTATGTTTTGTAATTATGCATCCTTGCATGTTTTATGTTCAAGCATTTCATTTTCTTTTATGTATGTTCATGTTCATGGGCTAGTTTCCTGGATGTTTACGGTTATGGTAGCGTCTTCTTCACCGGCCGGAGGGTCGGGGACATTACATACAGAAGAAGGCTCAATATTCAGAAGATGGTTCAATATTCACATATTGATGCTACAAAATATGATCCAGAAGATGATTCAGTATTCATATACTAATAAGAGAGACGATGATTTAGTATCCACATAGAAGATGATCCAGAAGATAACCCAATATTCATACGCGAACGTGATAGACCGTGACTCGGTATTCACATATTGATGCTATAACAAGAAGACCTAGAAGATGATTCAATATTATCATACTCATAAGATAATTCAGAAGATGATAGAAGATGCTCGAGTACATACATAATTTGATTCAATATTTATATACTGAATTTTGCAAAATATTATCCAGCTGAGAGCCATTAAGAAGATGAATGATGATGTTCCAAAACTTCTTATGACATATAGAGATTCACCAATCATTTGTAAAGTTGTGATGATGGTTTTTGTTGATGGATAATACCTTCCTAATTAAGAGGGAGTGTTAAAGTATTGTAACTTCAGAAGATATTCTATTGTACTTTTGTTGTATTCCTCCATTCGGAGATGTCCTTGATGTAATTGGTCATGTAAAAGTCATGAGGTAAAACCTCCATTGTAAGTTGGGGAAATAGTACCCAAGTGTCAATATAATAAATGTTATTTGTGATGCCCAGTTGGAGAAGTGGGCCTAGACAGTTAGATAAGTCGACCATGTTAATTTAGAGGGAAAGTTAATAGAAGAATATAAATAGGTGAGGCGTCTCTCTCATTCTCACACATCTTACATTCAAGTATTGAGCTGGAGAGAGAGAGAGAGAGAGAGAGAGAGAGAGAGAGAGAGAGAGAGTCTAATGTGCAAGATGAGTAACTATTCTTGTTGTTGGGGTTTTACACTGCCTTGGTTGAATTCTATATTGAGGAAGTTTTGCAGGATTTTCTCCCTTGTGGTTTCCCCGAGGAAAATATTTGTGTGTTCTCTTTTGTTGTTGCATTTGTATTTCTTTCAGCGATCATTTTCTTATGGTTATG
>LPNX010371144.1:320798-362732 GCA_001517045.1 Pseudotsuga menziesii | reverse complement strand
GGAAAGTTAGAACTGTCCCCAAAAGTCACTTTGGGTGGGGGGTTAAAACCACCCCCAAAATTCAGTTTTAGGGTAGGTTCTTATCTCTTACAGAAACTGCCCTAAAAGTAAAAAAATTTAGCTTCGGTGCTATTAGGGGCGATTTTGTAAAGACCGCCTCCAAATCCAAAACTGCCTCCAAAGACAAACACCCCCAAAAGTGACTTTTGGAGGCGGAAGAAAACCACCCCTAAAATTCAAATTTATTTTAGTGTTCATTCATGAGAGGACAAAGGTAAGTAAGGTGCATGTCCTTACGTAGAAAGCAAGGATTTCTTACCTTTATTTTTTGACTCCTAACCACAGAGTCGCTGGTTGGAAGGGTATTATCAGTCTGAAGACCAGAGGTTGATGACATCGGATGTTTGGAAGCCTCAGACCACACTTCTAAAACACAAGACAAACCATGACAATATTTCAGAAGATGGTCACCATTGCAAAGTATATTAGGGAACTTAGGCTTACAAGGTGTTCTTGTGGGAAAATTAACACTCTTAGCACTATGATCAGTGGTTGATGGGTTTCCAACATGACGATCAAAGGTTGGAGTTGTGGCCTTCTGCTTAATTTAATTATTTGTATCCTTCCTTTTCATCTTCTTGTTAGCTGCCCGTTTACTAACATCGGAGTTTTAAACAGGTGAAGAGGAAGAAAGGGAAGTCGATTCAACATTCTAGGATGAAGGAGAAGGGTTAATAGGAGGTGAATTCTCATGCGATGAAGGACCTTGATCCAACAAAAAAGGTGTATTTGGTATAACAATATTGGAGAATAACCACACTCGAAATCCTATAGGTAATTTGGGAAGACTCAAAGTGGACATAAAGGGAGGACCAACAGCTCCACAAGGCAGAGAAACAAATGACATACCCTAAAAAGGGGTCTCTTCATTGGTGGTCGTGGGATAGTCTCCCATATCTGAACTCTCTAATAATCTCTAGAGTACCATACAAATAAAACACTACTCAATTATAAAAGTAACAAGAAAACTATGTGAATAGGAGTGGATCAAAAGTCATCATCCTCATGGTATTATCAAGGCTTCACAACTCTCTATATACCACAAGGTCCAACAACAAAACACGAAAAGGAGGATTAGGACCGTACCCTTTCCTGAAAACCTGACTACCTGGACGACACATGAGTAGTAATATCCCCGAGTTTTTTTCTCAGTTTATTGTGGTGCCAAGATGAAGAAAAGGTTAACTCAGTTGGTCACGGGAATCCTAGAGGGGTCTCTAACTTACACATTGTTACTAAATTATTTTAATCCTAAGCTAGCATTAATTTTATCTTAGGAGGTTAAGTGGAAGCATGAGATGTAGACAGGAAATGTAAAAAGAATGCAAATACTAGCTACATGACAATGCACATTTATCTTTCGATGAAAGCTACCGAAGGTAGGGAAAGAGATTTTCTGTTAAAGAAGACAGAAACCGGAGATCTAACAAAACGAAGTTATAGTCAAAGCCAACTATGAAGCTTTAAATACCAACATCAATCACAATTCTTGAAAAGACCCATAAATTATCAACTGAGTTATGTTGGTTTTCTTTTCAAACCAACATGAATCTAAACAGTAAGGAAAAGAAAAAGCCCTTCCTAGAGTGCACTGAATTCTAACTTTCTACAATAATAGTCCAAAAAGCACAAATGGAATCAAAGATGCAACAAATCCCAACAATGTATAAAACAAAGTAGGGAAGCACTTCGATTTTCAAATGCATGTATCAAAATGAAACTTGATAATTAAACTCTTTTCAGATCTACAAACATAAAATGAGATAATGTCTACAACACTCCATTCATTCAGAAATCAAAAGGAATATGACAAGAATCAAAACAAGTCCAGAAGTTCCACCAGCATAAGAGTACTATAGTCCTTCCTCCCTTCACAATGGAGAGAGGGTTCAATTTATAAGGATAAAGGGATAGAGTAGGTTGAGGATTAGAAGGACGGGTCTCAGGGATCTTCCCCATAGGTTAGGGAACTGAATTCCACCTCACCTAGAAGATAGCAATGATCCTCCGCATCATCCACCTTCAAGAAGGGCCTTGAAACTTTAATTTTTTTCCCTCCAAACATCACCGGTGCACCTTGTTGTAGGAGACAGAGCACTAGAGAGGGGTTGGTGAACCTTGCATGAGGGGAAAGAGTTCCATTGGCACACCTTGCATGAAGCGAAAGAGTGTTGTTGCACCTTTCCTTAGGATTAGGAATGCTAGCTTTCCTAGAGGAGGAAATAGAGCTACAAGAAACTTCAAACTCAACACACTTTAGCCAGGGAAACTTTAGGGATTAGGAATAAGGTTGACACATGGATCAAGATGAAAATATTTCACTGCAACATATTATCTCCGTTTCTTTCTTGAGGGTCCATCCTGCACGTGTTCAAGAAGTTGGACAGGTGTCACAAGTGGTTTGACAGGGGTTGTTGCTAATTTCATTAGTCAAAACATGACAAGCATGTTGATATTTAGGACTTGAAGACAACAAATTGTTTACTTCCTAAGAAAGTATCGAGGATATGAAGAGTTTAACTTTTTTTTTTATAGCACATGAAATATGAACAATTTTCAGTGTAAATGAAAATTGGGAGATTTGTTTGTTAGCTGGGTTTCAATGCAGCATTACTTTGTGATGTCAATGTGTCTTTCCTATTTTCCCAAAAAAAATCTACTGCTAATTTCATTAATCAACACATGGAAATCATGTTTATATTTAGGCATGCATAAAGCAAGATTGACAGTGAGGCATGCATAAACCTAGATTGACAGCCCTATCTCATATCAACTTGTTTTGATGCACAACTAATGCAATTCTATGATTGAGAAAATGGGTTGCATGGATGGAGCATGTTTTGGATGTAGAAGCAAATTTGGCAGACCGAGTGTTTGCTAATAAAAATTAACATTGTCGGCAACATGATAAAACAAAATTTTATGTGCAATAATGTTTACAAATGTGTTGCTAATTTCATTAGTCAAAACATGGAAACAAAGTTCAAATTTACTTTTAAAGGTTCCCAAAGTCAGGCATGCAAAAATATGGCTTGAAAACCCCATCTCATATCAACTTGTTTTAATGTATGAAGAATGCAATTCTATAATTGGGAAAATGGCTTGCATGGATGGAGGATGTTTTGGATGCAGAAGCAAGTTTTGCAGACCGGGTGTTTGCTAATGAAAATGAACAATGCAGACAAGGTGACAAAACACAATTTTAAGTGCAATAATGTTTAGGAAGACCTTGAAGAAAGGGATGTACGATATTAAGGAAGCACAGGATGAGTACAAATTGTCCTCTGTTGTAGGGGGGTGAATAAAGATCTAATATGGATATTCATGAGTGTCATAACAAGATTAATCAATCCCATATGTCTTAGTTACGCATAACATGTTTGGAATGAAGTTATGAAGGATATATTTGCAGTCAAATCAGATTGGGAAAATGTGCATCTTCCCAAGGTAACTCTTAAGTGAGAAAATATATATTTAGAAGGTGCAATTGTTTAAATGAGAAAGTGACAACGTATGCTAATAAAATGTGTAGGAACTACATTCAATCAACTGAATATTTTTGTATGGAATTTCTTCCAAGTAGCCAAAAGAATTGTCGGCTTAGGCTATTCCTAGTAGGATATCATATTTGAAATATTCAATATCCCAATATTTGTTTATGGAACTAATTCCAAGTAGCCAAAAAAATCAACATTATATGGATAGTTCTAAAAGCTCCAACAAAAATTGCAACAACAAATGAAGATATTAATCCAACTAGAGGATTAATCTATCTTCTAGAAAATTAGAGTTTCCCCTGGTAGACTAAATATCACATTTTAGAACTACTCATACCCATTCAAAAACAACATTTATAAATAGTTTGCAAAATCAAACCCTCAATTTGACAGTAAACATATAGTAATTCACACCATCAATCATTTTACTGTGAAATGTATGCAAGATAATGTATATTTGTTTTAAAATAATTACATAGATTGTATAAATCAGAGTTGCGCGCTCGTAATTAAATACTAAGATTAGAAACTTTAGCATTAAAATTCCCATTGCAAAAAAAAAACTCAATTCAAAGCCACAGAAATAGAAAGCAATTTTTTTGCTAGCACATGGAATGTCGAAAACAGTTAACGAGGGTGAAGTAATACCTTCGAATTTGACCTAGTGGCAAAATATCTGTTGCAAAACCTCTGGTGTAAACAGATACCAACAACATAATACAAGCAAACCAAAGTAAAACAGTAGAAAATATTGGTTACCTAAGGCTTTGTATAAATTATGCAAAGAAAAGGTGGTGCATCGGCAAACCCGGTGAAGCAAAGATTCTGACAATATCTTCCAAATCCTCATAAGGTAAGATGCAATGACGAAAGAGGCCTATGTTTGAACAAAATGACCAACCTTCTTGCATTGATGGAGCAACAATGCATTGATGTTGATGAAGGGACATCAGCAGTGTGTTCTTCATTGACCCGACTGACCCCCTAAACCCTGAGTGTAAACACAAGGCACTTGGCTGAAAATCCCTCGGCGTGAAACCTTCGCAAAACCCTCGGCGTGAAACCTTCGCAATGGGTATGCCCAATTTGCAAACAAATGAGTATGCCTGATTTACAAAGAAACAAAAACGTTCCAACCATTCAATTAAAGAGGGAAGAATAATGTAGGAAGCAAACTAATAGGAAAAATAGGGTTGTTAATCCAGGTGTGCACTAAAAAAACAAAATTGACCACCAAACATGCATGAAAACAATCTGTTAGGAGATAAGGATATCAATCCAGTTGTTCCCAGCACCGTTGAGAGCCACACTCAAAACACCAGTCAAAACTCACAATGCACATATCCAAAATCCATTACCCTGCCTGTCAATCCTAAATCTTGAAGGATATTAGTCCGACCGTGCACAGGACAGACTGTGAAACAACAAACGAGAAAACCAACCTTAGTTTACCAAATATGGATGGATCAAAATTCAGTTAACAGAACCATTGTAAAAATACCTGAGATACCTATCCAACTGCCGGAACACACACAAGACAGACCCTCAAGCAACAAATAGAGGTTATGAAATAAGCCTTCTTCAAACCCAAACTAACAAAAGCCCCGTCAAAACACGCTAGACACCTTGCCAACTTCCGGAACATGTGCAGGATCAACCCTGAAGAAACAGGCGAAGAAAATAAGCAAACATCAAAACTCAATTAACAGAACCCTTGAAAAAAAGCGCAATACACCTGTCCAACTGACCGAACAGATGCATGACAGAACCTCAAGAAGCAAACGAAGGTAATAAGCCTACATCAAAACCCAGTTAACAACAACGCCTATCAAACCACGTGAGACACCTGTCCAACTGCCTGAACACGCATAGGACGAACCTTCAAGCAACAAACATAGGTAATAAGAAGTCATCGAAACACAGTTAGCAAAACCCCCGTCAAAACACGCAATACACCTATCCAACTGCTTGAACACGTGTAAGATGGACCCTCAAGCAACAAACCCAACCTGTGAGACACTTGTTCAACCACTATTTTCCAATCACCAAGACATGTGTCCAGATGCAATTTGATGGAGTGATGAGGAATATGGAGAGTATCGTCTCCATTGTTTAACACCTTCGACATAAAAATAAGGTATAAGTGAATTTCAATTACTAAAAATAAAAGAGCAAGTTTATAAATGTTAGAGGTATTTATGTATTAAAAATAATTTTGAGAATTATAAAGAGTGGATAAGACTTAGCAACAAATATAATTACCTTGGAACCAATTAATTCTCTCTCTCCTATTTTTATGGGGAGTTCTATTAACAAACATATCCACATCACAATTAATGGACTCCCTCGTCCCTTTTTCCCTCACTCTCTCACTCTCTTTATCGTAGACATTTTAGTCCAAATCAAGTAAATTAAGTAACCATTTTGGTGGAAGTAAAAAAGCTTCCCTTTTTCCCTCATGCTCTCACTCTCTTTACGGGAGACATTTTAGTCCAAATCAAGTAAATCAAGTAACCATTTTGGTGGAAGTAGAAAACCTAATTGAGGATGAGAATTTTCACCGCTGAACATTGCCTTAAAAGTTTTGGTCCATTTTGATTAGAATTTTGACCATGGATTTTGAAATTACTAAAGTAACTAGAATTTTGAAAACCATAACAAAATTACTTAGTACCTCATACATTAAAAAAAAACCCTCATTGATTAGAATTCTGACCATGAAACTTTTCCTTAAAAGTTTCTGCCCGTTTTGAAACTACCTACATAACATGCATTGATTTCGTTTTAAACAACTACTAGTAAGAAATGGTTAGTGATCGTTCTTTATTTATGATTGGTAAAAGCTATCACTCTTAAATACTTATAGACTTTTAAATTTCTTTGAAAATATCATTGTGAATTACTTGTGGATTCTTTCAATAACCCTTAATGGATTTTGAATTTGTGGATTCTTCACACAACCCTTAATGGATTTTGAATTTTGGTCAAATATATTGTAGAAGTGACCCGAAAAAGCCAAAAAAAAAAAAAAAATCTCCATCACAGCCCCACCACATCTCCACATGCAGTGGAGGCCGTGGAGCGATATCGATGAGTAAGTGGTGGTCCCTTTCTCCTTAATGAAAGGGGTGTGGAGCCGACCGAGTCCACACCGAGTCCAAGTCGAAGTAGTATATATATATATAATAGACACCTGTTGGATTCGTGGACTGGTTATGTGGCGAGTATTACATTGTTTAAAGTACTTTGCTGTACTGGTTCTTTGGCGAGTCTTATATTCTTTAAAGCACTCCGCTGGCGGCTGGTCTGGTTCTGCGGCTTATATTGTTTAAAGTACAGGATACGGCTACATGGATAGGTCAGACCGCTATTTTGAGGTACAAAATACCATTTTAATCTTGGTGTTGCTTTACATTGTTTTGTTTCTATTTATATAATTTTATGCTGTGATGGCTGAATTCCATTTCCTCTCTTAATGCGCACTTTCACTTTCTGCCAGACTTATGAAGAAGACGAAAGCCGCAGCACTGATTTAGGAGGTGGAGGGAGATCACAAACGCAGAACAATATACAGCCGTCGTCCGGTGGTGGTGGTGGTGCGGAGGGAGGTTCCTCCAGTGGTGGTGGTGGTGCGGAGGGAGGCTCCGGGACGAAGCCGAGGGGTCGTCCGCTCGGGTCGAAGAATAAGGCGAAGCTTCCCATTACCATAACCCGGGACAACGAAAATGCCATAATACCTCGCATTCTGGAGGTGGCCGCGGGTTGCGATATTGGGGAGAGCGTTTTGCACTTTGTGCAGCGGACTCAGATGGGGCTCTGCGTTACGAGCGGCAGCGGCACGGTCGCCAGCGTGATCCTGCAACGAGCCATTGTTCCGGGATTCATTAAGTGCCGTGGGGAGTTAATGTCGATGTCGGGCATGTATCTTCCGGTTCTCTCTTCGTCCTCCTCGAGCGGGGGTCTGACTATAAGCTTGGCCGTGGCCGGGTCGCAAGGAAAGGTCGTCGGGGGAAGCGTGATGGGCGAGTTCATCGCGGCCGGACCGGTTACCATCATAGCGGCTTCGTTTACGAATCCCCAGTATCACCGCATGCCCTCAGAAATTGACGAAGAAAACGCAGCGAACACCCAATTACAGGACAGTAAGGGAGCTATGGCAGCGTCAGCGTCAACAGGGCAATCAGGGAGCTATGGCAGCGTCAGCGTCAACAGGGCACGGAAGCGCACCACAAAATGATTCTGGTAGTGGAATGGCTCATGTCCCCGCTTGGGCTACCAGCGCTCGCCCGCCTTATTAGGATATATATTTATATCTCTCACTGTTGGGTATGGAAATTAGGGTAGCTGAATTTAGGGTGGGATTCATTTTCTTTATTTTTGTTTTACGTTCAACCATCCAGACAGTGCTATCTGAAGAGGCCATCTCCTGTCGACCTCACACTGAAGAGCTGTCGACGTAACACTGAGGAACTTGACCGACTGGGGTGGCATTTTCTTTATTTTATATGCATGTTTTTTAAAAGCTTAAATTTGCTTGTATCAGGAGCGTCGTTTTATCATTCTTCTAGTTTATATAAGAACATCACTGCACATGTTAGTTATAGCCCAAAGGCCCAATGGAGTTTTAATATTAACACTGTAAAAGAGTTTATACAACAAATAATGGACTGTTATTTCTTTCTTGTTCCTGGCTAACATTTGTTTTTGGACAATAACAGTCAGTCTTGGATTGCTTTCATCCTATATTAAGTAAGATTAAAATAAGCTCTGAAAAAAAATATATAAGTGAAAAGAGAGCAATATTTCAAGACCTCTAGAATAGCTTTAAACACAATTTCATTAGTAAATCAACTAAAAATTCATAATATGTAGTAATGAACAACAATGCTAAGCCTTCTAATATATCCATTAAAAATGACAATATGAAACTGAAAACACAATGCACAAATCACAAGCAAAAGAAAAAGATAAAGAAGACAATTGCATCTATAGTAAAAATCAATATACATGCCAATTAAAATTTTATCACTTATAAAGCATTACACATAATTGCTAAAGACTATAGCCTAAGAGGAAACACATGCTCTTAACCATTAGTATATATCGTATGCAGGCTTTCTAAAATGTAAAACCTTGTAGGATTCAATTATATCATAGACAAACAAAAATTAACAAAAGTGAACTTGTAGGCAAGCCCCCAAAATTTTATGCATAAAATATCAAATTTGGCAAGCCTTCTATATTAGCTTTAAAATTTCAAACATCCAAAGCCACTAAAAAACATAGGCATACAAATTTGTTAAAGCATGGATGTTAAGATATGTATCCCCATTCAAGTTTCAAGGAGGTAGTTTCCACATTTAAATTTAACTATCATTTACCATAGTTTAAAGCTTAGATTAGCTACATAATCACACTACATCTAAACCACACTTCTTACATAATATGCATTTATACGAGTAAAAATATAATTCAACCTACTTGTATTAGATGAACAAAAACATTAAAACACCACAAATATGCATAGTATTCAAAATCTATCCTTGATACCCTATGCTCCTCAAAGTATATTTGGAAGTTGCCCCTCCAAAATAGATTTAATTGTCGACCCATATTTGCACACTGCTCTAAATTAAATTAAGTTTATAATAAAATGTCTTTTTACTATCAAGGTACTTCTAAATAGTAAATGAATATTTGTGAGTTAACAAACATTGAGAAAATTATTGGAAGAGTAAGATCTAAGCCCTTATTTGACTAGAAAGTGGAGCTATATATGGCATCTCTTCAACATCAATGTCGGTATTATCATTGGACATGGTAGTCAAACCATGACTAATAAAAGATTGTTCATTTTCCATTTCATGAATATGATTATTCCACTATGTATTTAGCAAACCAAACATTGAAGAAATGTTTTCATCTCCACAATTATCACTAGAAATATACAATATTTTACCCTTTAAAGTTAAAAAAAACTTTAAAAAAATTGAATTGATGTTTAATATAATAGTAAAGTTTGGTGTTTAACATTTACAAAAAGTATATTCTTCTTAGAAGATCTTCTACAACACATACCAATTTATGAAACTTTGGCTATGCAGATACCAACTTGAAGATATCTTCTCACACATTGATTTAAATTAAAAAAAAAAATAGTAAACAAAATAAATGTTACTCAATCTTATCCTATGAGCAAAATAAACTTAAGTTATAGTTTCATATTGTCATGCATGACGTCTTGAGTTTTTTTTTATGTTTTGGAGATTGGAAGGGAAAGCAAGTCATTTTAAAGTGGGCATGTTTTTGTTATTTATTAAAGTTATAGTTGGACACCAAAGTGGTTGATGCCTTAATCTTTAAATGATATGATAGAAAGCTTAGAATGTATAACTCTTTTAAAAATAAAAACAAAACACAAAACCAAATATAAATATAATCTTATGTAAAAAAACTTGAATTTTAAATGATATGAAAGCAAGCTTAGAATATATTATTGAACATAATGCATTCATGTATTATGATTTTGGCATATACTTAACATTTTCATTTCTTTATTATTGAACATAATGCATCTATCATGTTCCCCTCTTTCCATTCTATTGTTAAGGAGACATTTGTATTAATTATCAGTTGTTACTAATATTAAGACATGAACACAATTCACTTTATAGGAATATCTCGACATTATGGTATTGTAGAAAGAGATTCACATCCTTCTCTTCTTCATAAACAAAGTCTCTGTGCTCAAGCCTCACATGTGAGGAAATACAAATATTATTGTGATCTTTATCCATTGATGTTCATTAATTTCCATGAGAATACACACACCTCATGAATGGCCAGTTAAAATTTAAGCCACATGAAGTTGCATGAACAAATATCAAATGAACAACTTTCCTAAGAGATTTAAACTCACTTAAACATATCTCGCATATAATCCTACTGCATCTAGGATTGTCAATTTTAATTTTACCCTTATAGGGTTTCATTTCTTTACTTAAACTATCGAAGCATATAGTTGTTCTAGGTCCTCAACATGTCATTTCATGAGTTCCATGAGTGCAATATGTGCTTCCTCTCTTAATATCATCTACGTAATCATCTTATCCACATCATTTTCTTTTTCTATTTCCAAGCACTTAAATGGGAGAAAGAAATTTCCACTATTTTTCGTTGAGGAGATAAAAATGATCTAGAATAAAATAAACTAGGCACACTGCTGTGATACATTTTGCAAATTTTTACGAAATAATTTCTTCAACGTACCCTTCCTCAATGTTGCATTTCGCAAACCAACTTTTAACTATCATCCTCAAACCCTATTTGGATGCACAAAAGGCCTCTCAACCTCAATTTCATAGATCCTGATATTCACCAACTTCACCAATAACAACATCACGTCCAACTCATCTCAAAGCCTAATATCCTAATCATGTATGTAGCCTCTCTTCCATGTGTATCCTTGGAATAAATAACCTTATAATCATCATGCAATGTCACGAGTTATAATGCTCACAAAAAATTTGCCACATCCTCCATCTTGGATGATGTAGCTCAATTTTTGGTATTTACAATGTCATCCATCTATACATATTCGGTATGCTTGGGTGATCTTAGTGGCCATTATTTGGAAAAAATTGCAAGTTGGAAATTCATGTATGCAATATGGTTTTGCAATCCCTGAAGATATAAGGGATGTTTGTTGATGGTCTCCTTGGTAATAATGGCATTCTACCTAACACATGAATTTACCTTATTCAATTGAAAGGTGGTGGGTCTCTTAGGTACATATATTTCAACCTTCTTAATTAACTAGTTATCGAGAAGGATGAAGAATGGACCCATGTAGAGCAACTGAAGTCAACTGATAAGTGAGAAAAGTTTCTTGAGGATTCAAAACATGTGAGGAACACTCAAGAAACTGATATGTTGCAGCCATGAACAGCAAACCATGAGTGGTAAAATCAGCCCCAAGTGTTAGGAGCAAGTGTTCAAGTAGATGTAGAATGTCTTCCTCTTTACTAGTTCCGTGAGGAGATGAGCATGTGATCAATGGTAGAGGAGCATTGGGACTGTTTAGAGCAAATGCTTGAGCTCCATAGTCTGATATAGCTTCTAAAAAAGCTAATGAATCAAATAATAAAATATCAGCAACCTCATAAGAGGAAACTAACACCAAATCCCTAGCAGTCGTTTTGAAGAGAAATTGCAGTACTTGATTTTTCACACCAGAATTGGTGAGAGGAGCTACAGGCATGATTGAAATCTCTTGGATTTTAAAATATGAACCAAATAATACTAGATCAGAAATTAAATTAGATCTAAATAGGTTCAAAACATATCCAAAACTGTGAAATGAAATCAAATCCCCAGTAGTAGTTTTGTAGGAGACTTGTGGTACTTGTTTCTTCACACCGTTGATGAGAACAACTACAAGCAGTACTAAAAGATTATGAATTTGAAATATTAAACCAAGAAATATCAGATCATATCTAAATAATATCATATCAGATACAATAAGGTTCATATCAGATCCAAGAGTATGGTCCACCGAGACAGTAGATGCAGCGTTTTCTTCTTCTTCAAAATTCTGAATTTTGGTGCATGCAATCCCGTAGGAATTTGCTGGAAGATCTAGATCATGGGGAATGAATGGATCACTCTGGTAATCTGATATCTCTTCCAAAATATCCAACCTATTACATATTTGCAGACCAGCAACAACATTAGAGAGAGAAATCAAATTTCTCTTCACTTTCGGAAGCAATTAATGACAAATTTTGCACAGAATTCAAAGGAAAATAACCAGTGAAGGTTTGCATGGAAGTGCATCAGTGTTTTTATTCAATATTAGAGATTCGAATGTCTTCTTCTATTTCAACCATATGAGGAGATGAGATATCAGAGATCTCATGAACTTCTGGAGCATCAGGAGAAGGAGTCACTACAAGGAGACTGTCTTCAATTCGAATTGACTGTGTAGAAGATTCAGCTTCTTCTTCATTTTGAACAACTTCATCAGAGAGGGTGGAGGCCGAGAATTTTGGATTTAGAATGCTTATGGTACTGAATATTCTCTCCAAATTTCTATTATGATCCTCATCAATTATTCCAAGGGTTATGTCCAATATTTTCCAGAGATCCTTTGGGTTTTTAACATATCTTTTGAGGTAGCGCATGCTAGGAGAAAGGGCCATACACATTATTCCATAAGCTGCATCACATTTATTTATCTAGTCATCCTCTCTCAAAGGACTCTTCATCAAGTCCAATAGACAGCTCATAGAGATCTTGTCTCTTCCAAGATGCAATCATCTTCATCTTCCATTCTGAATAGTTTGTGAATAGAGTGAGAAGAGGAACTGATGAATCCATAATTGATGAAGCAATTCGAAGTTGTACTTGCAAATACACAAAAGACAAAGTAAGGTCGAACAACCTGCACATTTTAGGTTTTCATTACACCTAGTATATTTGATCAAGCAAGCTTGATCAACAATTCCTTAACTTGGGTTATTAAGTGGTAAACCTTCTGCTTTTGGTGCAAAGTTGGAAGGAGAAATTTCGCTCAAAAATGATCTAGTAGGAGATATAAGGAGGAGAAGTGCCTTGTCTACCAAGGCTCTGATACCATATTAAATTGAGCACATATATCTGTGGACAAACACTCAACCCACAAGATAGATCACACAATTTACTCAGTTATTGAAGAATGAAACAGTGCAAAAATGGCTTGCAACTGTGAATACTTTTCATTAATCAAAGAGTAATTAGATAATAATTATAATGAAGTACGATGGCTTAAATAGCCACATTCAATTCGAATTGATTAGAATATACTTAATTGTAGGTAACTAAGATGTTGTATAAATCATTGTCGGAGGACTTAATAGTTAACTGACCTTGTTTGAACCATTACTGGAGTTCAACGGAGTTCTAAAACACAACTCAAGTGTCTACTTAGGTGTTGACTGAGGCTAAATGACTATCATAGGTGAGAAATGCACCTCACCTGCATGCATCCATGCAAACCTAGCGCTAACAAAATGTAGAGGACTAGAAATGAATGTACCTGATTCCTAACTTAGCTTGACTAGTCACTAACTGAACTCAACTGATGAAGGTTGGTATCGACACTCCTAGTGGATCCTAAATTGTAGGGATTGGTCTAGGAGGCTCCTAAGCTGATGCATGCAAGTGAAATCAGTGGAAGTAGACCTCGATTAGTGTTCCCCACACTTTAGTAACTAGAACATGTGCCCCAATTAGGCCAAGTGGACCCAATGGTTCTAGTGACTAAAAATAGACTGGATGGATTCCCGATTTAGACATTAAACATATGACCAAATTGGACAAGGGATGATTAATAATCCTAACAAGATGAGCGGGGTCTCTTACACCTTTAGACACAACCAGTATGTGACTTACCTTAGAGCTCCCTTCTAGTTTGTATAGGTTCCCGATCCTTACTGCTTTCATGACCACTAAGATTCCCTTAGACACCTTCATAAATCCACCTTGAACTTCAAGCTTGTAACTGGCAGCATCCATAACTCACCTAGATATATGATTCTTTCTTATTTCAGGAACACACATCACCCTAGCCAATGTTTTCACATTTCCATCATACATGCTAATTTTTACGCTTCAGATTCAGATAATTTTATAGGAAATATCATTTCCCATATAAAAAACCCCTTCATCAATTGATTGATATGATGAAAATCAACTTCTATGAAGACACATATGGTGAAAGGCACCAAAATGCAATAGACAATTATTTTGATGTTGGTGGACATTAGAAATAGAAAGTACCTCATCAACCATTTCTAGACTTACTTCTACTACGTTTTCTCCCTTCGTGGAATGATCTTGGCATGAATACTCCTTAGATCCATCCCTTGCTATTGATGAAGAAGTTTATTGATGATTCTTCCTTCGTTTCTCTTCTAATAACAAGGGTTCAACAACAGTGTCATAATCAAAGGATTTTTTATTACTAAATGGCATAGAGGTAATAAGATGATCCCATGAATCATGTAGTGTACACAACAAGGGTATTGTCTTCTCTTCATCATCAATATTCACATCCACATCAGTTAAATGACAGTCTAGATCATTGAAGGTATTCAGACGATCATGGATCTTTGAACCATCATTCATTCTCAGGGTATATAGATTCCTCTTCAGAAAGATTATGTTTGGCTAGGACTTGGTCATATACATGCTTTCCAATTCAACCCATAATCCTGTTGCCGAATCTTCTTCAACAATGTTAAACAAGACATCATTTGTTAAACACAACCAAATGGTACTAAGGGATTTCAAATCCATATCATCTTAGTATTAATTTGACATGTCTATTGGCCATTTTTATTTACCCAACAAGGCTTTTTGCAGCCCTTGTTGCACAACCATATCTTTCATCTTGAGTTTATGTAACTCAAAATTGATCTTCCCGTTGAACTTGTCCACCTCAAACTTCACACCCTTGGCCATTTTCTCAAGCAACCAATTCAATCTTGGACTATGGTTCACTGCTTCGCCTTTATCTCTGGTAACTTAGCTATGATACCACTTGTTATAGTGGAAGCTTAAACAATATAAAACAAAATAAATAGAGAATAATGACAAACACATAATAATGACCACATCGATTTAACCAGGGATGATTTTAGGGGCGAATTATAGCCCATTGGTGAATTTTAAGGGGTGCCCGAAAAAAGATGGGCGAATTTTTAATATTAAAATGGTTTTTTTAAATTTAATAAATTAGCCCATATTTTATTTTATATATAATTTCCGTTGATTAAATAGCCCGCGCGATTAACCTCTGAAAATCCATAGAACCTATTTTCGCCAAGCCGTCAATGGGAAAATCATGACATTCACCCCGATTTCTTGAGTAATGGAGGTTAAATCGCCAAAAATTTACAGTTTTGGAGGATAAATGAAGACGATTCGCCCAAATTTATGATAGATAGGTTAAAAATTTGGTATTTCGCCCCCACAGGCCCGATCCTTCTTCCACACATGAGGATAGGGTCGAACTACGCGATCAGAGGAGGTCAGGCTGCTTCATGGATTGCTAAGCTGAGGAGAGATCTGGATACTATTATCCGGGAGCGCGACACCTCTTTAAGTATTATCTTCTTGTATGGATGGCTTATAGATGCTTGTAGGCCTCCTTGCTTTTAGAGTACCCATGGGCTTGTAGATTGCTGAGTCATCACGGCGAGGTTTCTTAAATCCTTACTTCAGGATCATATCAGAGAGCTCGAAACCCATTGAAGAGTCGAACCAATACAAAGCAGCAGAGAGATCTATCTTCTAGAGTCACAGAATCAGACCTCTCATCCGCGATGGATTTTTGGGTAAATTTGTTTTAGTTCGTCCCTGATTTGCAGGCACTGGATGTTCATGCATTGGGTATGGAGCAGCACAAGATTTGGGTCTGCTTCAGGGGAAAACGGATGGCATATGTCTGCTACATCAATTTACTTCGAGAGTTTTCCTTACAGGGTCAGCCAGGAGACTGGGTTCATTGATTATGACAAGCTGGAGGAGAAAGCCTTGGATTTCAGGCCTAAGCTTATTATCTGTGGAGGCAGTGCTTATCCCAGGGACTGGGATTATGCTAGGTTCCATGTTGTTCATCCATTCTTTGGCTCTCTTTTTTATACAGATCTGTCACATGTTCTGTCTTTTTTTGATATTAAAAACACATACTTATTAGCTTAAAGGGCACTAGTTCTGAGAGTGGATGATATTGGTCACACCAAGAAAAAAGATGGTATCTTAATAGTTAATACAAATGCATACAGTTATGAACTGTTTGAAATTGTTTACAAATGCATACAGTTAATGCTTCATTTATATCATTGCCTTAAGCACATTATCTCTAATATCTAACATCATCACATTTTGACAAGACTTCTCCAAAGGTTTCCCCTGAGCAAAAATCTATCTCAGCCTACCTGAAAATTTCTTATGTTTCCAGGATTCTACTTTCCATTCTTCTTTCTATTTGAGACATAAAAATCCTAAAATATTTGAGTGAGTTCGTTCTGTTGTATGGTTATGCTATCTATTCTTATTAATTTATCTCTCTATGCCCGCCGGGGGTTTGAACATGGGTCATTAACATGGCTGTGGTCTAATAATGGTATCTTTTATCACTTGGGTATTTTAGAAGCCATTATTTAGGATGTTGCTCAGGTTATACCTATCCTTGATCATCTTGGATTGATCGTGTAGTTGTATTTTTCCGTATGTTTTGTTCAGGGGCTATTCCTAGTATGGCTATAATGTGATAAGCTCGGTTCTTTTTTTAATTATGTATGGTTTCTATATAATTCAAACTTCTAGATATTAGAAATTTAGAAACCACCTTCATGCTAAACAAGTTTGGGAATGCAAGTATTGTTTTCATATATAAAAAATGAATGATATGGCTCACGCAAGTTAAGCAGTTCGTGACCCACATCTCCTGCCTTTGGTCATGTACCCTGAATTTTCTTATTTTCACTGTCAATTATTTGGTGTGTAAGCACACCATGTATGATGTCTTGTGTTGCTTACATCTTAATGCAGTGTTATTTCCCATCTCCTGCATTATTGTACAGTTTTGCATGTAGAATGATCTTACATTATGTATGCTTGTTGATAAACATGTTTTGCATCAAGTATATCTTTTTACTCTGTTGATAAGTTTTGCTCCTAACAGATTTTGTGATTAGCTATCTGGTGACTACTACTATATGGTGATGGAAGCATCATTCTGTATATCTCCATTTTTTTGGCTGAAGCAGCATAGTATAGAAGTAGAAAATTAGAAATATCTTTCTATCCTTTTTTGGGCTGCTAGGTGTTTCCATTTTGGCGTGTGATGTGATTTGAGTCTGCAACACTGAAGATCTCATGAGAATTCCCTAAATCTGGAGGCTGGGGGGTGTCTGGCCCTTGGGTCGCTGCTAATGAGTGACCACAACTCTGGTAGGTTTGTTCCTGTCTTTATGTGAGCCTGGGAAGCTGGTCTTCTACTGCATGAAGCTGTCCACCTTCCTCTGTGTGTGAACCTCGAAATCCATCAACTAAAGACTTTAGAGCACAAGAAAATGCTTTCACACTCTACTTCATGGAATTGGGATTCCACTTCCTTTACCTTCCTTGTAACAACTTCAAAGTTTCCCCTGTTGTCCATGTGATCGCCATTTTTTTTGTATCTCAACTTTGCTAAAATCCTATTTACTTCATTGTTGCGACTATCCAAGATGTTCTTTCATTCTCTTGTGTTGGTTTTAACTTTTAAACTCCCCTACTTCTTGGCAAGGGAAAGGGAGCAATAATAAATATGCTAATACATCTCTTAGCATTTTTAGAGATGAGTCTATCAGAAGGGTGAGGGCTTGTCTTCAACGCTCATTAACTTCTTCATCATTACATGAAAGGGAGAGAAATATGTTACGGTGCAGGGCATCCTTCTCGTGCGTCTCCCAAGGCTATTTATCATTACATGAGTGCTACTGAATGTATCAAAGTATCTTATCACTTGCTACAGTAATACTTTGGATTTAGGAGGTGTACTTATTAGTTAGATATATCTGTTCAATATATTTTGTTTGTGATTTACATTATTGCTATAGAAGGCCTTCATAAAGTTGTAGGTAGGTGACCTTTCTTTGTTCGCAAGGCACCTTGATCAGCTTTGATGTGATAAAGAAAGCATCCTATGACCTCACTTCAAGATGTAACCACTTGTTTCTTATGAGACATGGTTCTAAATTAGTCCATAACCATTGTTTACTCTTCCAAAAGCATCTTTCTACGAGCTTGTGGAATGTACTTTACCTCACTTCAAGATGTAACCACTTGTTTCTTATGAGACATGGTTCTAAATTAGTCCATAACCATTCTTTACTCTTCCAAAAGCATCTTTCTACTAGCTTGTGGAATGTACTTTGTTGTCTCCTTCGCTTCGGTTCTTTGACCCATCTGATCAAAATACTTTACTCCACTTTGGAGCCTTCATTTGCCATGTCATTTGCCTTTGGATTTTGCTTCCTCCTAACATGGACTTGCTTGACTCTCTAAAAGAAGTCCGCGGCTTCTAGGGAATTTTCAAAATACTTTACTCCACTTTGGAGCCTTCATTTGCCATGTTGTTTGCATTTGCATTTGCTTCCTCCTAACATGGACTTGCTTGACTCTTTAAAAGAAGTCCATGGCTTCTAGGGAATTTTCATGGAACCTTTTAATTGCATTGTTTTCACTTGAGCCTAGTCTTTAAGAGTGGAAAATCATAAGGAGGGAATTCCCTATACAAGGGAGGGGTACTAAGTTGTAGACCTTTCAACGCAATTGTTCCCTCAACTATTTTGTTGTTGTTTTTCCTAGATGCCACCCATACTTGAGGAGGATTTTGCCTCTAGGGTCAAAGATGATTCCTCTTGCACAAGTAGGGCTTGGATTTCTGTAGACTCTCCATGGAAGGAAAAATTTACGGATGTGCTTGCTCTTTATCCATTTTGTTATGTCTTCATTTTGGTGTTCATATTGAACATGATCCCTTTCCAATCTTGCAAGGAGAGGATGTTGTGAAGGGGGCCCAACTGCCCAATTCCATAGTTTTCATTTCTTCAATAATATTTGGTCACTATTTTAAGTATTGAGGTGTTCTTCTCACCTCTAAATTCGTTATGACACTTTCTCTCAGAGGGAGGATAATTGAACGTACTAGTTTTGGCTACTAATATTTCTTTATTTTATTTAGTGTCTAGCTAACTCTACTTTCCATGAGGATGTATCTGGGTTTAATGTCTAGATTTTTGTGAGTAGATGTTTTTTCTTTTGAGATCTCAGGTAAGTGGAATTTCTACTACTTCAAATATTAATTTCTATACTTCCCTTTATGATCATGCAATCAAGAAACATGGGTTGACTTGTTTCTTTATTGGAGTTGCAGAGCACGTAGATAGAAAGACCTTATATTCCTTCTTTTTTATGTTTCTAGTTATATGATCTTTTGATGAGCTTGTAGTAGCCAGAGGAAAATAATAATCTTTGAAATGGCTTCAGTTGCCCAGATTGTGTTCCAGTTAAGTCCTAGCATCCTCCGTGGGTTGCATGTCATTCTTTCACAGTTTAGATCCATGATGTCTTGGATTATCCCACATTAGTGTGTCTTCCATAGAGTATGGATGGGAGTTAAGATTGTACTGGTTGAAGTTAGGCAATTAATTTAGAGGAAATGTCATTAGGAAAATTCAGAAAATATGAGCATGTTTTCATCTTGACCACTAGGAGTTTTTTAGCATGTTGGCAAACCTCTATGTATTGAGCATGAATCAAAACATAGAGGTTTGCCAAAAATTGAATATCAAATGCTGAGAGCTAGTGGTCTGTGTTTTCAATATCCTTTTTTTTTTTTTCAAACGTTTCCGATTTTTGTCTCCCGTGATGTTGATTTGTCTTTCATTCCTTGTAAGTCATGACATGAATTTATGCTAGTTTGATTCCAACATTCATTGCATTTTTCCTATCAACAGAATTGTTGTCTTTAATGACTTCCTTTCACCAAGCAGAGGGACTTAAGATTAGATTCCAAAGAATTGACTCCCAAGACAGATTCATTTTTTAGTGGGTCTTTGATTTTTAGTCCCCTAAGAGGGTGGAGAAGTACTTTTTTTTCCAAGAAAAAATCCATTGTATTGATATTTCAAAAAGAAATCAAATACACATTCACTGTCCTTTAAGCCACTTACAAAACTCCCATCCTATCATTACCCTATGCTACTGACATATACAGTCTTCCTTCCAGATATCATCTAGTCTAGATCCTGAGCATAATAAGGAAATACAGTAAAAACTAATAGAAACTTTCTATATTTTGTAGATATATTTGAAACAAAAATGAAGTCTCGAAATACCATCAAAATATAATTTTTTCACAGCTGCCACTGGTATATTATCAATTTCTTTTGTGCTTTGCTAAAATTTCGATGGTTATTTGGTGAGTAGGTTGAAGTTGATTGAACCCTGAATTTTTATTTTAAATTCATTGCCTGATATTAGTTTATACAATGTGGTTGATTTAGTGTAAGGGCTATAGCAGTAGTATTGCAAGTTGTTTAGTCCATTTCAGGCATAATTTTACAGGTTCAGTAGTGTCTGTGGTCTTCTAACCTGCATACATTTTGTCTCATTTAGGTTGTGAGTGGAGCTTGAAATTGTCTCATATTACATAGTTCAGCATATGTCAACTAGTCTATGTTGTATAAAAGTAATTTAGGTTGTCCATTAAAATTGGTAACATGTCTGTATTTGTGTTTTCTCATAGTAAACTCGTTTATAATATTCTAATTTCTAAGTATGAACATGAGATGTGCAGTCTTTATCATAACTTTTTCATATATACTGCCATTGCTAACATTTTTATATTTGCAGTCTTTATCAAGACATTGATACTGATGTTCTGGATTGTTGATATTCTGATGGGACTAATGTGAGACTATTTATACTCTTATAAAAAAGGTTAAACTAGCACAAATGGAGTGTCAGCTATCGTGGTTGACACGAATGTGGACTCATCTTGAAAGGCAGGCAGGAGGCATGGTGAAAGGGATGGGTGAAAAACAAATTGAAGTAGATAAGCGTATCTTACGTGATAGGGTATGTGATGATCATAAAATAAACATCATCTGTATTAAGTTTGGAGCTTTGGTTCTAAATGGAGGTTGTATTGGGTTCTCAGCATCCTTTCCATTGTTTCTATAGTGAAGCGTTTAGATGGACTGGTTATCTCTATATCTGGGCTATAACCATTATAGATGTTGCATGTGTCATAGCTTGCGTTGAGATTCCTTCATCCATCCATCTATCCATCCATGTCTATATGTGCATATGCATATCTGCCTTTTAATTTATGTGGCTTCGGTACTTTTTTGCAAAAGTCAAGGATATGGAAGAAGCTCAATAAAAAGAAAACAAGTTACAGAAAAGTGAACAGAATGATTAGGCCTCTTTAGAAACAAGAAAAATGTCCAAATTAGTATATATTTGTACACTATATGTATCCTGTACACACTTTCTTTCTGTACATTATGATTAAACATGGATCCGGCAATGACTCTACATAGTTTCCATGTATTTACAACCTTTTTCACATGAAGCATTGTAATTACTCTGAAACATAACTGATTTCATGTCTGGGACATTGCAGCTGATAGCATGCATAATGCAGATAAAACAATAAGTTGAAATTGAAGCTTGGTTGACTTGTTGAGGTTCTTGATTTCATCTTCACTAGATTTTCTAAAATTTACTTAACAAAAGTGGGGCTTTTACCAAAGGGTGTTGGTTCACTAGTGAGGTTGGAAAAATTTTAATTATCCACCATGGTTCCATTCTTGCTATAGTGTACCCCAATCACATAGCATGCGTTTGAAAGATGGGAGGTGTTACCCCCCATGTTGTATGGGTGTCCATGTGTGATTATACTCACACTCTTCTGGGGTTGACAATGTCATGATGGTGGTGATTGAAGGAAAATCTAGGCATGCTAGTGCAAGAGAAGGTATGAGGTGATTTGAAGCAAAGTTTGAGTCCAATCCAACATCCTAACTGTGACAAAAGAGGTCATTTTTCAAATCTGGGTGCATTGTGTGCCCTAGATCAGCAGTAGCAGCCTCAAAACTCAGTTCTGGGCACTTTTCAGACCTCCAACCAGCAATAAAGGGCTATGGACAAGCTTGTTCATAATTTTGGGTAGTTATGTGGGAAACCAGCAGTCAAAAGGGACAGAATAGTCCTAAAACAGCCTGAGGATCAGCCCTAGATCAATTCTAGGTATACTCCTAGTCAGTTTAGGCAATTAACATATAACTCTAATACTTCTTCAAAACAGTTCGTCAAACATCTTACTGTATTAGCTTTATGGGTATACACAGTTTTAGAGCATACATACCTTCATTCGTCTATGCACTGGAACTAGGGCATCATCTTCACATCATTCTTTGCATATAACTGTATCGTATATGCATAACTTATTCATCCATACTGTATATCACTCTATTATTCTTTTAACAATACATGTTTGTATTGGAGTTAGGGCATCATATTATGGAGCAGCATTCGTCACACTATGTATGTATCATCACTACTTTGGAGTGCTAATGGATATGCATCAGGTGTGTACTTGTTATCATACCTTTATGTGCTTGTAGAATACATTTTGGAAGGATGTGGTCTGCTGCCCTAGGCCCGAATTTAATGTTGTCATAGAATTGTTAATGCCAAACCATCCAAAGATGTGAGTACACAGTTGACCACAAAATTTACATATGCTACTGCAAAAAGTGTGTTCCAATTCAGTCACTAAAACTTGGGTATAGACTGCTGCTCTTCGATCAAATTTTTGCCTCAGTTGACAACATAAATATTCATCTTTTACTTGGACTGTTTAACTGCTGCAAACTTTGGTTTAAAGATTGGACAAGCCTCCAAAACAGTCAAAGGATTTGGGACTGAGTATATGCTGCATATTTCAGACTGGAAAAAAAACCAGTGTCTCCTCTTGCTGCCACCTCAGGCTGCAAACTTAGGTGTGCTGCTGTCACCCTTTTTTTTCACTGGCATTAATGACAATTTCATCAACAGGAAGAAGCTCAATAAAAAGAAAACAAGTTACAGAAAAGTGAACAGAATGATTAGGCCTCTTTAGAAACAAGAAAAATGTCCAAATTAGTATATATTTGTACACTATATGTATCCTGTACACACTTTCTTTCTGTACATTATGATTAAACATGGATCCGGCAATGACTCTACATAGTTTCCATGTATTTACAACTTTTTTCACACGAAGCATTGTAATTACTCTGAAACATAACTGATTTCATGTCTGGGACATTGCAGCTGATAGCATGCATAATGCAGATAAAACAATAAGTTGAAATTGAAGCTTGGTTGACTTGTTGAGGTTTTTGATTTCATCTTCACTAGATTTTCTAAAATTTACTTAACAAAAGTGGGACTTTTACCAAAGGGTGTTGGTTCACTAGTGAGGTTGGAAAAATTTTAATTATCCACCATGGTTCCATTCTTGCTATAGTGTACCCCAATCACATAGCATGAGTTTGAAAGATGGGAGGTGTTACCCCCCATGTTGTATGGGGGTCCATGTGTGATTCTACTCACACTCTTCTGGGGTTGACAATGTCATGATGGTGGTGATTGAAGGAAAATATAGGCATGCTAGTGCAAGAGAAGGTATGAGGTGATCTGAAGCAAAGTTTGAGTCCAATCCAGCATCCTAACTGTGACAAAAGAGGTCATTTTTCAAATCTGGGTGCATTGTGTGCCCTAGATCAGCAGTAGCAGCCTCAAAACTCAGTTCTGGGCACTTTTCAGACCTCCAACCAACAATAAAGGGCTATGGACAACCTTGTTCATAATTTTGGGCAGTTATGTGGGAAACCAGTAGTCAAAAGGGACAGAATAGTCCTAAAACAGCCTGAGGATCAGCCCTAGATCAATTCTAGGTATACTCCTAGTCAGTTTAGGCAATGCTCTAGGCATGAACAGCAGGCTAGGAGCCCTAAACTTCAAATCTGGGCACATCCTGGGATTTAAAATCAATTCTCATCTCTATTTGACCTCCTAATCAGTAGTAATCTAATTCTGGGTAGATTTATTGGTGAGAACAGCCCTAAACCTTTAAATCTGGGCAAAATTTATGGGTAGAAATGAGAGTAAAACAACAGTAAGATGCAAAATCCCAAGTCTGGGCACAATCTTTGTGAAGAACACGAGCATAAAAGTGTCCCTAGGCATGTTGTAGCAACAAAGACACATCTCTTGGCGTCAATTTAGCGGTAGTAATTCATCATTATCAGTTTTGGGTGGCTCACATGGCATATTATGTTGTTTTTCGAGCATTGTAGGGTGACGTTTTGCAGGTTTTGGTCCAGCAAGGTTGTCTGTACTTTCTTTGGGGGCCGATCCACCTTATATTCCTGTTTCAAGAGGTTTCTGCACCATTTTTGGCATAATTAGGGTCCAATCTGGGCAATAAAACTCACAAGTGAAGAAGTATGGCAGCATTGATGTGTTATAGAAGCTCCTCTATCTATCACTTGTGACTTGAGGCTTAGAAGTGCTGATCCTATCCACATAAGTCTATTGAATTTTAGCATTAGTGTAAATACTTAATTTTTTTTTGCAAATTAGCTTAAACAAATGACAAGTGCAGTAAAAACACAATTATCAAATCAACACAATGGACACGAGAGTTTTTCACTGGGGAAACCTTCAAAGGAAAAAAACCCCCAAAACATTAGGAGCTTAGGAAATTCTTCAAAATGTTCCTTAAATCCAGATTTACAAAAATTACCCAATTAGGGCTTCATCAGAAAAAACAGAGATTTCTCTCTCCTGCCCAAAAAACAGAGATTTATCAGGAATTTTTATCTGCATCTGACCTTATACTGGTGAGCCCACTTTCTACACTTGCAAATGTGTAACCTTTATGCATAGTACAATTTACTCTTTGAATAGGAAATTGCTAGTGTCAAGTCATGACAAAGTTTTAGGGATCTTTTGGAAAAATTTGTAGGTTATGCAAGATGGAGTCATAGTTCAAGTTGGCAGGAGTGAAGATATTTTGGGAACAAATAATTATATGGGAGGAGTGAAGATATTCTGTATACCAATTATTTGCCAATTTCTGCTTGATCTGCATAGACGTTCATTCCCCGTTGATGTCACAATCCTAAACATACTCCAATTATAGGCACCATTTATATCAAATAGCTACATTTTTTTTCTCTTTGTCACAAAGCTCATCCATCCATTTAACTTCGATGGCATTTTCTTATAAAGCAAGATTTAGACTTCAAACCTCTCATGGGGTCCAAAAGATGCAATCATACCTTCTTCGAGTGACTTATCTTTGCTAATTTGTATTGCCTATTATGCCCTGTACCACATTCACACCACGTTAGACACCCCAATCATCTCAGTTGTGTCAATAAGCGGACACTTATGTGTCTGAGTTGAGTTTTAAGTTTGACTCTATGGTTTTGAGAAATCCAAGTTGAGACAGCTCTTACCAGTCTAATTTTGTCTAAATTCATATTTGCAATTTCAATTTGCATGTCAAATGTGAGGGAGATTGATATGGTGAATCACGAGTCAGACTTAGTTGTCTGTCTCTGAAAGACACTGAAAAACATCAAGCACTCATTTTACTTGTTTTTCAGATCTGATTTCACAATAGAAAACCAATAGAACTGTCACCTGTTCAGAATCTTTGACATTTTGTAGTTTGAAGTATCATCTACTATTGAAAATTTACATCATATGGAAATTATGAACTTTCAGATTAATCAAAAGTATATTTTAAACTGATATTTAATGTATTTTGATATTATTTTAATTTCCAAAGTCATCTTGAGAGTTTGAGTTGACTCTTACTCTTCAAGCTTGCAGAAATTAGAATCATTCTCCAAGTCAATTCTGGTAACTTTGAGTATTTGTCTTCCATCAAATGTTTTTCTTTCCAGGGGTATCATATGCCCTTTAAGAAATATGGTCTTGAAGGAGATTTGCAATCACATTGACTAATGGCTTATTAGCTACGTCAATCCAAGTTCCAACCATCTTAACAAATAAAGACTAGTGGTATAGTAGTATTCTATTTGAAGCAAACAAATTCCACAAATATTTCAATAATTTGCTCCTCTTTTCTTAAGATGGTGTTTGATGCGGGCTTTCTCAGACAAGGGCTCTTGTTGGCCTTGGGAGCTTCATTGCTTGCGCAGATCATTATCATGCCAATATGCTGAATGAACAACATTAAATGCAATGATGTATAAGCAAATATGTAACATGCAAGGAAACCATGAAACATCTTCTCTACTTTCAATATCAAGTAGCTTGTCCAATGGCTCTGTGTTTAAAATATTAAGACTCTTCAAAAATTAGAAATCCATTCAACATTCTCCAAATCCAAGGTAATAAAGGAGATGGAGGACTTTTTGTCATTGATCAACATACCAAATTCCCCTAAGAAAAGATCCAGAGTAAATTTGAGTGTTTCAATATCCCTTCTTGAACCATTAGTGAATAGGAGAATGTCATCAATGAAGAGTAAATGAGAACACATGAATTCCCATCCATTCTAATTCCTTATTACAGACCCTTCCCCTGTCTGAAGAAACTTGAAGCTTATCCATTTATCTTAACAATGAAAGAAACTGATTGTACAAAAGAAAGGACCCAATTGAAAAATTGTAGCTAGAAGCCAACCTGTAGAAGAATAATCCTTAAATATAACCAATTAACATGACTGGCTTCCTCTGTTGTGTGCCTCACTCATTGTCCCTGACAAGTTAGCTGCCATAATCAATGCTGACAATTTTGCACTAGGCATCATCTGCAAATGCAGGAATGTACTTGGGAGTTTTCCGGGTGAGGTTTTCCTAGGTAAAAAATGCAGTAAGTATGCAAAACAGTAAAGGAAGGCTGAGATCAAAAGATAGGAACAAGAAGAAAAGCCAACATGTGATATGCATAAAGATAATGCACTGTTTTGAATAAGGAAAGCTATAGTTAGATTTAAGTTATAGATAAGTTCGTAATAGTTATCTCCATGGTAGATAATGGTGGGTAGGAATCCCAATGAGACTTTTATTCACTGGTAAGGTTACAAAGTTAAAGGCATCCGTCAGGGTTTCATTCACATTGTGTTCTGCCGCACCTGAATTGCATGGTGGTATAGAAAGAGCTGAGCCTCGGTGCATGTCCCAGGTGACTGGAAAAATAAATAGTCTTCCAAGCATGGCATCTAAACCACAGTAAAAACCGTACTATTCAGTGCAGCTCCTCAGGTGTGTTTCTAAGAATTGCTTCCTTAAAAAGAGTAGTAGGAATGCTATTTAAAGAATATCTGTGTACCTTTTGAAAACAGAGAAAAAATGATTGGTTGTAATGAAGAATATAAATCACATCAATTTCCTGCATTTCATATCTCTGAGATGAACCCAGTCTGTCTTCTCTTCAAGGCACTCATAAGTGAACTATTAGGATTTCCTGATATTAACATTCACCTCCAATCGTTTGGAGGAAGATAATTTAGACAGTGTCATAGATCACCAGGACAGCTATGAGCAAAATTGGGACTGGCGAAATTGCAATGGTCAAAACCCATAAGCAGTCAATGCAGACCTCCCAAGCTATGGTGAGAATATGGGTGCCAATTAAAAAGAGAGTTACATAACTCTGGTGAGAAATGGGTGCCTATTAAACAGAGAGTTACGTAAACTCTGAGTATCACCAAATCAAAATCAAAATCATCTATTGCAAATTTGTGAGAAGAACCCATGAGAAATTATTTTTGTTCTTTGATTGCCATTAGACTTTAAGAGATGCATTGCAATCACATTTACTCAAGCCAAGAGAGTTCTACTAATATATATAAGCATATAAGAGGATCCTCTAGTATCCCTTCTACCAATGAGTTAAATACTAATAGTCCAATAGTTCAGAGTATGGGAACAAGCCACAGAGATCACCCAAGCCACAGAGGTGCCTTAGGTTGGTCTCATTAGGCCACTCAACTGATTGAATGGGAATGTGAACCACAAGGTTCATCCAAGCAAGCCTAATTCATTAGGCCAGTCTCATTAGGCTAGCCAACATTAGGAAAGCTCTCCTTCCTTGCGGGCTATTAGTCCAAGGAGAGAGTCTTTTTTATTAAACAAGCTGGGGAACGAGCCACTCAACAAGTAACTGCCAAACGCTCTAATTTATTCCTTTCTTTAACACAGAAAGAAGACCCGTAGCAATTTCATTGAAAAGAGACCTGTAACAATTTACACTGCATTTTTTATTATTTTCTGTAGTTTCACTATTATGTAACTTAATTTTCCTATAACTTTATCTTTCCTGTGATGATTTTTTTCTTCTAACCTGTAGTTTGTATTATTCTTGTAACCACCAAAATTTGGAATATGTACAAATAGTAGTGTTGGATAGACGCAATATCAATAATATTCTTTAAGGCATTCAACTTGTAATTGAGAATTAATGGAATATGGTAGAATATCTAGTGCAATAACAACATATGGATTTTCCTAAATAGTTAAATTATTTCATGTAGGTAGTGTGTTAAATAGGGTTTCCTAATGAAAGATTGGTTATCTACACATACAACATATACATATCACAAGTCCACATCCCATATTAATAATTAGAGGTAGCAGAGTATATCCTAAAATATAAATTGATTGACAACCAATATTCTATAACTGAACAAATAGGATCACTAATGTTCTCTCTAAATTTAGACACAATTGGGTGTTGAACAATATCCCTATGAATAGTTTATTTTATTGTAGATGGCTTGTTGAGGACACTAGTTTCCATGTTGGAATTATCAAATGTTGATGGAATTTGAATTGATATAACTTCAAGACTTGAATCTTGACTATCATCATTGATGCTCCCCCTATCAAGTGCAAGGTGAGAAGAATGTGGGAGGGATCCAAGTTAATGATTTGAATTCTTCTATTTTTGAATAGTTGTTTAATGACTGAATTAGTTACCGTGTATATGGTGGTTTTGGTTGACCACTAACCAATTTCACTAGTGTGGTGGTTTTAATTGACCTCTAACTACTTTCATAATATACTAGACCCATTTTAATGTGAATGAGATTATAATTGTG
This sequence comes from Pseudotsuga menziesii, assembly GCA_001517045.1. NCBI lineage: Eukaryota > Viridiplantae > Streptophyta > Pinopsida > Pinales > Pinaceae > Pseudotsuga > Pseudotsuga menziesii. The sequence continues at coordinate 333,446 of LPNX010371144.1, read as the reverse complement.
TCTCATGTGTGTAATTTCCCCCCTTAAGGTACAAGGGAGTGCCAATTCATAATGGGTTATAGTCATCCCCTAAATTATCATCTAGATTAATTGATTAAAAGTTATTTCTTTTTGTATTTTTATTATTCAAATGTGTCTTTTCATTTCTAAACTAGACAATAAGATTTACACAAATTCTCAATTTGTTGATTCCATTGTGAAGAATGTATCCAACCATAATGCTATGTTCCTTTTTAACCTTCTTTTTCTTTAGAAATAATTTTGAAAGATGAATTGTCTTCCCACATGAAGACAAGGATGAAAAAAATGTCTCAAAATGCCCAACTCTATGGCAATGTTGCCATTTATTAAGAATTTTCTCAATTTTATCATCATCCCCTTTATCAAGTTGTTGAATATTTGAGTCTTTCTACTTCAAATGTTTGGCAAGAATTCATGCATTATGGAATCAATTTGGTCTGGAATAGTTGAGAATATGGAAAGTAACTTCCTTATCATTTCCAAGTCTTGTTTCTTGTTTGTTGTCATTAATTTTTTTCCCAAGGTTTGATGATATGCTTAACAAGATCATGTTTCCTTGATGTTACTTTATGCAATCATGATAGTTTATTTTGTGACATTAAAAGAAAATTCAATTTCACATTTATCAATATTAAATCTAGTATGAATCACTTCTTCTTACAGTTACTCATATTCAAAACTTGTGTTAATCAATTCCATCGCGTAACCTTGTAAAGAATCATCAAACATTTCATTTGTCGTATTTGTATCACCTAGTTCTACTAGGACATTTATGTCACGGGTAACATCAAATTTTTGCATTAAGTTATTGGTGTCACAAGTAGCATCCAATGTTTCAATGAGGTTATTAGTGTCACAAGATACATCAACCATGTTCTCAATTTGCTCCTCATTTTCAAGTAATTTTGTTCACTTTGCTTCAATCTGGTAGATCCTTCCATTCAATTTCCTTCTAAAGATTATGACCCAAACTATCCAAATCTTGTAATTTGTCAAATAGTTCTTTGATTTCTTGATTTGATTTTTGAAAACGCTTTCTTCCTTTACCCGTGTATTAAGTTTGCTATGCTTGCTTGTACTCGCTCCCTTAATTTCATTTCATGATCGCTTACTTTTATGTTAAATTTAGAGTGTTGAGTACTATCAACCATGCACCCTACATTGAAAATAATATCCTTATTCAAATTTCGTGTAGGTCTACCCTTTTTTGACATTTTTCACAAAGGTTTGCAACTCCACCCTTTTTACAATGATTTATCTTTCTATTTCATTTTTTTTAATTTGATGATTCAATCACTTCTTGAGTCAAAGAGGTTTTCTTCTTTATGCATTTACAATTTTTCACTTAATGTTTGTTTATGTGTGGATGTTCCCATAAATTTGTGTAACACATTTTGGCAAGATGCAGGCATGGGTTGCCTGAAACGCACGCTCGATCGAGGGTTCTTTAATCCCTTTATCAAGCTTTTTTCTAATAGCTCGATCGATGATTTAAATAACCCTCAATCAAGCAATGATTTACACTAACTTGTCCCAAAATTGCTACAGGTCTCTTTTCAATTTTTTCATGCCTAGAAAGCGCCTAGAATTAGGGATTTAAGAATGCTTGTTGCTATTATTCATACCCAGATCTTACAGGCTCGATCTCTACATTGTATGACAGGCTCAGAAAATTAAATAAGAAACAGAGTGATTTTCTATATGAAGTCTTTGAGTTGAATAACAGTGAAAATAGACTCTATTAGCTTGTTTTAATCTGATGGAAGAGTAAGTCATCTTTATAAATCTTTATCTTGCATGGAATTGAATTTGAGTTTAGCAATCAAAATCCAGATAATCAATGGGAATCTATAAACATGAGAATTGTGTGCGCAGATGCTGAAGGGATTATACGCATAGAATCTATGTTACGTGTAGTGATTGATATTATGCTCGACATTGTTACTCTGATTTCTATACATTGTTAGCTTTGTATAACAAAGAAAATATGAAGGATAAGTGTTCTATCTAATGTGTTTTGATGAAGATAGAGCATCTCAGTTTCGTTTTCAAAAGGATAGGTTATGCTAAATACATAGATTCATTTAGTGGATCTTTCAAAAGCTAGGCATTTTGGCTAAATATACAAAGGATCATTTGCAAGTTGTACAACTTGGGCTTAGAATTCATTGATATATTATTCATTTCTTCATTGATGTGGTGTCAATGCTTGTTATTTCAAGTTGGTCAATAAGAAATTATAGAAATTGTGTTAAAAATGGGGCATTATATACCTATTCAGTACACACCATTGGAGACATTTGTCATCATATAATGCAATGATCCTTTATGTTACATAGAACAAAGTCTACATATGTGTATGTCATGAATGTTGTGATTTTACGGCATGATGTATGTCATGCTTGTTTGAATTCTGTGGATTGTTTTCCAAAAGAATAATGTGGAGCATAATCTCTGATTCTATTAGTTTATTGGTTTGTCAAGATTCAGGTCCCCACATGTCCGTTGGACCATTAAGGGACGAGATAACAAGTGGAGTCCCCACATTCCCTGAATCTAGTCAGTGCAGTTGTGTTTCATTGACACCTTCCAGTTGTATTAGTGTTATACCTCCTTCAGGGAAAGAGTCAATGAAAGAGTCAATTAAAATTCATTGAAAGAGTCAATGAAAAGTCATTGAAAGATTCAATGTAAACACTCATTGTAAGTCGGGTCAATATAAATTGATAATGTGCCATTGTATTAATTTTATATCATTTTTCTCATGCAGGCTTCACTTCTGGTTTCTATATCAATTTGGAATTTCAATTTTGGAATATTAAGTAAGATGTCAAACATGGATTGTGGAAAGAAAAATAAAACATCAAAACAAAAGGATGTAATATCATATTTTCAAAAGCCTCAGTCCAATAATCCACATCCTATTCATGCTTCAAGCTCTCTTGAGCAAGGTATCAGTGAGAGAGATGTCAACACTTTTGAGAATTCATCTGCAACCTAGAAACTGGATGGTAGAATACATTCCTCTAATGATCAAAGTGAGACAAATGCATTTCCATCCGAAATTGGTAGTTCAAATGTTGAATATTTTTCATTGCAAGGTGACACAGTGCATTCACGGAAAAGGAAAAAGGGCCAATGGGATGCAGGGAGAAAATTCAAAGCTGATTGGGTCTCAAGATACCCATGTATTGAACCAATACCTCCAACAATTGAGAATGAGACCTCACGAGAAGTTAAATGCATTTCATGTAGTTGGAAACTTGGCAAGGTAGTGAAATTATAGATGAAGTTAGACACAATTGAGAAGCATGTTGGGAAGGTGTATGATAAGAAAACTGCAAATGATGAGAATAAATCTACTGCCAGATGGAAATCTGTTAGTGAATGTTGACATCTCCAATTTGAAGTGGAATATAATGAATTCTTACTAAATAAGAAAAAACTTGAGGAAAGTGGAGGAACCATCAAATCTCAATTTGGAAAGATGATGGAAACACATTTCTTATCAAAGACAATACAATTAAGCATTTTATTTCACCTCCTATCCAATGGTCATCCTATGACAGATTATCCAAAAATGACGAAATATCTATCTTTTATTCAAGTGCCAAATTTTCCATCTTCTCATTGGTCTTTATCGAGTGGTTGGGAATGGGGAAAATATCTAGCTCAAGTAGAAAAGGACGATATGAAAGAGAAGATTGCAAATGCTACATTTTTGTCACTGTCTTTGGATGAAGTTACGGCTATTGATAATATTTCATGGATCTGCATGAGCATTTATATGGTCAATGACCATATCAGACATTCTTATCTACTTGTAATTCATAAAATGACCAAAATTTCTACAGTAGAAACTATTTATGAACTTGTTATTGATAGTTTGAAGGAAATTGGTGGTATGGATCATTCCATGATTGCAAAAAAGTTAGTATGCGTTGCCTTTGTGCTAGAATGCAACTCTCGGCTTCACCATATATGCTCAGTATTCATTGTATGGCTCACATGATGAATCTTGCATTTAAAATAGTGAGCAACTTTTCATTGGTTTCAAAGACAGAATATCTTGTACGTGAGGTTCATGCATACTTTTGTCGGAGTCCCAAATGATTTTTAGAGTTTAATTCTTTTTTTTTTCTTTTCTGATGGTGTTACAAATGGAAAAAACTATTAGAATATGTTGATACAAGATGGATATCATTGAAGGGACCAGCTGAAAGACTATTCAATGAATATGCATCCTTGGTAGGGGTGATGTATGAACATTGCTCAAGTGTAGAAAAAGCTCAAACTCTCCTATTTCTACTAACTGATATATAGACATTATTAACATTGGCTGGAATTCTTCCTATGCTTCATGAAATGAATAACCTCGTGAAGATGGCTCAGATTCGCACGATGTATATTGCTGAATACACAAGAGCAAGAAAATTAACATGTCTTGCATTGGATAATTTGTATATTATGGAAGATTCTTTTACAGATTTAGCATTTACAAATTGGAGGAAGATTATCAATATAGAAAATGATGAATTTTTTTGGAAGTTTGATGAAAAAGGGATGCTATGTATGGCAATTCGTGGGCATATGGTTCCCTTTTATTATAATGAAAAAATAGGAAGATCCACCAAACAGTGCTCCATCTCAAGAGAACAATTTCACGATGTTGTAATTTCAGTGAGAGACAACTTGAAATAAATTGCAAAATCACTATCATCAGAGGTAAGAGAACGGTTTCCTCGAGATGAATTGTTGGAGGCCATGTCTATCGTATACCCTCAATATTGGGACCATAGTCAAAATGAAAATATTTTAGAAGCTGACTTTATAAAGAAAATCAAGATTTTGCAGAGCCATTTTTGTTGAGAGGCCGAGATACAAGCAGAACATATTGAAGGTATTTTAGATAAAGAAAAAATGCCAGATCAATATCAATGCTTTGGTACAACAATGTGGGACCAATTTTCTCCGTCGGATAGTAAATAATATGGTGCAATTACAAGATTATGGACTAAGCTCAGTGGTAGCGAAGTGCTACGGGAAAAAATGTCAGAATATTTCAAATTAGCAGATTTATGTCAAACCATGATTTTGGGATCAGTGGAGGATGAGAGAATGTTTAGTGCACTGACATTCTTGAAGTCAAAGTTGAGGAACAAGCTTGATAAAAATGTGGATACATGCTTAAGATTATATGTAACAAAGTATGAGGTTGACAATTTTCCATATGAAAGAGCATTAGCTCTTTCGTGATTTGATCATGAAAGAAGGGGAGAAAACAATATAACAAATATATCTAATGAACTTGATGTGGAAAATGAGGACGAGAGCCAAAATGTCGAAAATGTCGAAAATGAGGACCAAGGCCAAAATGTGACTTGGAAATTGGATTTCACCTAAGATTGTATATGATCTAATACACATTAAGGACTCTTGAGTCTTATTTTTGTCCGAATGTTCCATGTACCCTTGCTGGTGATCACTATATGTGAATTTGAGGTCGTGTTTTAGGTAAAAATAGATTCTACATTGTACTTTTTTGTTGTAACATTGATGATTTGAGCTACATTACCTTCATGCAACTTATTTTAATATTGATGTTTTGATATTAACCTCTTACATTGTCTCTTTCTTGTATGTGACAGGAAGTGACGGTGGAATTTTAGAATGCTAGGCTTAGGAGCTATCTCTTTACATAGATAGTGTCCTAACATTAAAGGATAAATAACTAATTTGACAACACTTTCGCTAAGCAAGAATGAGCTCATTCAAGTACATGAAACCATGTTAGTGTTTAATAGGAATATCTTGACAAATTTTTATGGTTTGTTTATTGCTTTTGTTTGAAGCATTTTGTCGCTTTTTGAAGTTTGTGTGTATTTTGGTTAAATATTGTGTTAGTCCCTTGAATGCTTATTGTTCTCATTTGATGCTTGATTTAGCCATTTGTTGTAGCTTGAATCAAGATTGGTTTTAATCGGTTTCCATTGATTCAGGGTTTGAGAAAAGATATTTTTATTGCATTTTAGTTGCATGAATTAATTGTCTTCACTTTCTCAAATCCCGATTCTTTTATGTTGATTGCATATTTTCTTTGTAAATACTTATCATTATTCAAAAAAATAAATGAGCTCTACAAAGCTAAGCGAAGAGAAAAATGGTCTATGCACTAGGTTCTTATGAATTGATTGTAGGATACCTATTGGCACGAGACCAACATTCATCTAATGCAATAATCAATTGCATAATTACAATGCATAATTCTATTAGCCTCTAGTGACAAATATTCTTCTAGAAGACTGTCATTATCAACCAAAGATCTTGTGAGGTTGTTTGTACTTCATTGATGGTAGTGATTCTCTATTGTTTAATTCCTGTATATTGTTGAGGCTGTTGCTTTGCTTTTTTTTGAGCTGGGTCGTAGTCTTGATCGGGCTGCTAAACCTTACAAAACCTTACTAAACCTTCCTAGGTTGATATGTGACTGTATTGACGATTCTATCTTGGGTCGCGACATTTGTGACCTTGCTTGACCTTGTGGGCTGTTGTAGATAAGGCCGTGACTTTTTGGGCTTCTATATATGTCTTGTGAACCTTGTGGGCTTCTAGATCTGAACCATGAACACTTGTTAAATTGTTAAACTCATCTGTGACTATTTAAAGGATGTTTGGATTAAGTTGTGATCATTGTGAGACCTCTAAGTTTGAACCGTAAATTTCCTAAGATCTGTTCATCCTATTAGAAAAGGATGCAATTTTTTTAGGCCTGTTTGGAGTAGGCTATCACTACTGGTTGTTTTGACATGTTGATATAGGTTTGTAATAATGAATTAGTAGCTTCATAATAGTGATAGATCAGATCTGAAGCAGTCCCAAATTGATGTGTGTTCAAGTGGTGGTAGGGGGGTTGATTTTTGATGGGATTGAGACTCCCTGACCATTTGCTGGATGGACAGGATGAATTTGTCTCTCATATGTTGTTCTCAGAGTCCCTATCCTCTCTGTTCCTCATTTTTTGTCTATCATTTCAATTATTATGGAGTCCTAAAGAATGCCAAACAGAATCCGAACCCCAATTCCTCGGTAGTCTAGTATCTTGTGATTTTTCTTAGACTGTGTATTTCAATGACTGTCAAGGTCATACCTGCTTCAATTCATAAGGTATTCATCTATTATGATGGATCTAGATAGAAACGGGAGATAACCTACTTGTTATGTTGAGTTGGGACTTTTATAATTATATCTAAAAGCTAAAAGCTAACAATACAAATTGGGATCCCAAAAGGAGCTCCTATAAAAAGCTAAAAGCTAACAATACAAAGTGGGATCCCAAAAGTAGCTCCTATAAAAAGCTAAAATCAGAACTCAAACCTAACCCCAACTCCATATATGAATTTGAGGTTATGTTTTAGGTAAAAATAGATTCTACATTATAGTTTTTTTGTTGTAACATTGATTATTTGAGCTACATTACCTTCATGCAGCTTATTTTAAGATTGATGGTTTGATATCTATCTCTTACATTGTCTCTTTCTTGTATCTGATAGGAAATGATGCTGGAATTTGAGAAAGCTAGGCCAAGGAGCTATCTCTTCACATAGATAGTTTCCTTACATTAAATAATAAATAACTAATTTGACAACACTTTCGCTAAGAAATATTGGGCTCATTCAAGTACATGAAACCATGTTGGTGTTTAGCACAAATATCTTGACAAATTTTTATCGTTTGTTTATTGCTTTTGTTTGAAGCATTTTGTCGATTTTTGAAGTTTGTGTGTATTTTGGTTAAATATTGTGTTAATTCCTTTGAATGATTCTAGTTCTCATTCGATGCTTGATTTAACCCTTTGTTGTAGCTTGAATCAAGGTTGGTTTTAGGATTTGAGAAAAGATTCTCTTATTAACTTTTAGTTGCATGAATTAATTTTCTTCAAATTTTCAATTATTTTACGCTGACTGTATATTTTCTTTGTAAATACTTATCATTATTCAAAAAAATAAATGAGCTCTACATATCTAAGCGAAGAGAAAAATGTTCTATGCACTAGGTTCCTATGCATTGATCGTAGGATACGTATTGGCACAAGACCAACATTCATCTAATGCAATAATCAATTGGCATAATTACAATGCGTAATTGTATTAGCCTCCATGACCATCATTGGCTAGTGGAGGCCAAGATCGAGCATAATGTATGATTCTATGAGTTTATCAGTTTGTCAAGATTCAGGTCGCCACATGTCCGTTGGACCATTAAGGGACAAGATAACAAGTGGAGTCCCCACTTGCCCTGAATCTAGTCAGTGCAGTTGTGTTTCACTGACACCTTCCTGTTGTGACTTGTGAGTCTACATGTTCTGTTGTGGATGATGTGACTCATGTTATTTGACTAATGTTGTTATTCTTTTATTTTGACAATATTATATAAATTAGTGAAAGATTCACCAGTTTCTACAATTTTTTATAATGAAGTTAAATATTCGCCAAGTTTTTACAACATTATATAATAAAATGAAAGAGTCGCCAAGATTTTACAATATTATATAATAAAATGAAATATTCGCCAAACTTTTACAACATTATATAATAAAATAAAAGATTCGCCAAATTTTTTATATATACATATTATATTATTGATAAAATCGCCTTCAAATTTTCCTATATATCGGAGAGATTCGCCCAATTTTTATACATATAATTCTAGGGGGGGTTCTTAAAATCATCCCTGGCTTTAACTTGGTAAAACCATCGAGAGGGAAACATCCACAAAGAAAGTGTATCAGTCTTCTTGTTATTCAAAGATGGAGATCACAATATTATTTGCAACAACATATAGTTATTCTTCTCTTCTGGATTCACATCAACTCCAAAATATGATCTATTGCCTCCATGGACTTGCACATAACCATATACCATTGTTGAAATCAAAATACAAAAAAATGAATAGCTAGATCCGTAAACCAAAGAGAAATCAACTGTTGCTAAACTCGAAAAATGCCAACTACTATCTTTTTGGGAAATTAGTTGTCATCATTATCTACAATTAAGTGGAGCAACACCCTAGTCTAGTCATGAGTATGTGGTCATAGGATTTACATGCTATTTGTGTTATGTTATAATATTTTATTTATAATGAATGGTGGATTGTTTTGGTTAAATATTAATTGGTTAAATTAAGATTAAAATGTTAATATAAACATTTATTAATATAATTTTTAATAAATGTTTATATATATATTATGAAGGAGGTATTTTTTTTTCACACCGAAAAAACACAACTTGTTATTCCAAGGAATCAAAGTTGCTTACAAAATTACAACATCGAAAGACTAGAGAAAAAACTCTTTCTACTAGTCAAAAGTAGAAAACAACGCCAAAACTTTGTATCAAAGTCCATCATGTATTGTCTATACAACAATACTAAGAGTCTTAGCTCATAAGACTATTCAAAAAAATAATCACTGAGAAGCATCCCCATACAACAAGAAAAACAAAACATTCTAACTGCCAACAACATAAGATACTTTCTTAGCAATAGAACGGCTAAAAACTAATAGAAAAACATTTGACTTCATCAAAAAAATCCAGAGAACCAGAGTCATATACAACTCCTCTGAAATGTTCAAAATATAGGCGTACATCCATATCGCCAATGACCAACTTGGATAATGGATAAACTTTTGTATTATATTCCCTGTAAATATGCTTGAAAGTGATTAGGGAAAAGTATGAAATCAGGTTTTCAATCCTCATCTTCGAATCATCTAGAACCAAGGAATGGAGAGAAGATTTCCCTCTTGTCCAATCAATTATCACCTTAGAATCACTCACAATATGAATATATGAAAGATGATTCCTCATAACAAACCAAATTAAACCCCAAAATGATAATAGATCATCCCAAGTATTAAAGCCATAACCAACGCCCATCCACAATTTGATAACATGTGAATCACTTCCTTATATAATATTCCAGCACCACACATTCCATTCTGTTGGGCTCTATCAAAGTATTCAATAGCCAAATTTTCAACAAACACCAGAGGAGTAATCCTCCAGGATAAAACTAGAATCTTTTCTTTTCCAAACTCTTCCCATGAAGTCATAACTCTATAATAGACCTAAAAAAACAAGAGGTCACTGTTATGGAAAATAACACGATTCCTCACTTTCCACACTACCTACATCATGACAAAAGGAAAAAGATAAAGCCACCGCTATAAAGTTATCCATGTTTTTAAGTTTTCCTCTAGACTTGAACAATCCCAACAACCATCAAACTATAAACTCTTACCCATCTCCAACCAAACAACTTTGAAGAAAGTACACCTCCGAAAAAGGTGCTCCACAAGATCCTGCTCCACAACCAACCATACCTCTTCTACAAAGAGAGTCCTAAGTAAGAATTTCTTAATTAAGCACAACCATGAAAACAATTTGATTTTCAAAAGGAATCTTACAATGCCAAAGCAACGACGTCCACCAATTAGAGCAATCTTCCAAAGCCTCTTCGATCAAAACTTATAATCCAACTTGGCATTAACCTCACCACTTCCTGTATTATAGCTCCAGACCAGTCTATCAGTTGTATCAAATAAATAGATACCAACATGATATAAACATCCAACAAACTTGTCCCATCCCTTTGTCAAAGAATCTGAGAGATGTAAGTCTAAAACAAAAGAGCCAAGAAAAAGCCCTCATGTTTTGGCCACAATAATCCTGCTTAAGAGCAAAAATATTTCTCTTATCAAATCCAACTATGAAACTTAAAGAAAGCTTATAATTTTCACCCAAACCACGGATCAATGCCCAAGAGGATCATTTATTAACACAAATACATTAATAAGTATATAATGACAAAATTGAGTAATAACTTAAAAGACCTCAAATGACTCAAGCATGGAGAAAATTGTTATGAATTATATTGTAGTTAGTCAACTTCTCCACGTATAAAAGAAACTGATAAAGATACATACACCTGAAATAAAGTAATAAAGGTTGACTCGACATAAGGACACAAAAATGCTGTACAAATAATACTGGAAAATTAATGTCCTTTAGCAACGTTTACAAAATATAAAAAATGTGGTTTTGGTGACGTTACGTCATGAACAATTGTTATTATTAACTTTAATTAAATTGGCTCCTCGAAATCATTTTCCAACTTGTAGACTTCTACCGGGTTAAAGTTAATCTCAATATGATCTGGGGGATTATCAACTAGCTGTTCTGCTTCCCTGGACTATATGTTTGCAGGACACATCAGATTAAAAATAGATTTCTGACCTCAACTTTCAGGGATGATGAGAAAAGTCTGCATTGATGAGACTTTGTTTTTTTCATATTTTGCTGAATGTTCTGCTGTACTGCTGCACTGTACTGATATGCTGTTAATTATCATTGTTGATTGGGTTGGTGCTAGATTGTCATGACATTTCATATCATTGTTGATTGGGTTGGTGCTAGACTGTCATGACATTTCATATGTATATTGTTTAATATGTCTTTTTGATTTTTATGAGAATCAAAGGCTGGTATTTTTTCCTCTGAAAAAAAAGTTAATCTCAATATGTACTGCATCGACAACATAATATTTTATGGGTTGAATTTGGAAATAAAAAATCAATGGTCCTTTTGTGAATTATATAAATTTAGATATTAAATTTCGTTACAAAAGTCATTATTTTTCAATCAATATGGATTCCTAATAAACGTCGAAAATGTTATACATATCATTGACTTGGAGCCTTTAAATCCAATCGAGTATATCTTGATCTATACAGAATTTATTGCGCGCTTCAATAGTGGAGGCATAAATTCATCTAATTTTCTAGTACTTTTTTCGAAAGCCTAACCTAATTTTCAAACTTTTTCTAAGTTTTAACTGTGACTGCCCATAATTAATTTCATCCTCGGTGCAAAAAGTTCCGTAATTTTCAATGATTTTTCACTGTTCATCATTATTCAGACATATCCACGTCGCTCTTTAACTTTAAAATTGATTCTCATCGAGCTTCAAAAATGATTTTTATTTTTCAAAAATGTTTGTGTTGTGTTTAGGTATATGTTGTGTGAATATTTTGTTTTATTGTTTAATTATTTATGTGTATTTTAAGATCAAGTGCAATAGCTATTATTATATTTTTTATTTTTCTTTTTTTAACCACAAGAACAATAACCTTTCAAGAGTATAATCAATATCATGCAAGCTAGATATACCAATAACTTGTGACTTAGTAGGCGCTGAGAAGTCCCGAATCCCACCTGGGTGAGCCTCTATCCTAGGGGTCGCCTACCCGTCTAGCCTTGTCATAACATGCCAATGAACAACCCTAGCCCTCACTTGTTTTGAACCTACGACCTCCAGAGAGATAACCCTGTTCTTAACATTAGGCCCACTCACGTGCGCTCATTCCTCACCCACAACTAGTAGTGAGGCTTAAGGCATCCAAAAATACCTTAAACATTTTAACCACCTACATACATGCATATTTTGCAAATAGAAAATTCAATGCATTTTAGTAATTAGTAGTATAGATCCATCTTAAAAGGGGATCTACCGGGATCTACCAAGTGCCGAGAGAAATCAAATCATCTTCTTAGGTGCAAACCCCTTTTC
>LPNX010371144.1:150923-320642 GCA_001517045.1 Pseudotsuga menziesii | reverse complement strand
TATATATATATATATATTTTTTTTTCCTTTTTATAATTTAATTATTTTTTTATTTTTTAATAAGCAGAAAGACATTGATGAATTTGAATATTTTTTTCAAGATATATAGAATAATTTTTTGGAAAAATGTATTTTTATTACTTTCAAATGGTTATTTTTACTCGTTGAAATTTCAATTTAATAACTACATTATTACTTACCTAAAACTTAAGTTTAAATAATCGCATATTGGAAATTTATTATCCAAATTAAACAATACCACCTAATCTATATTTTGGAAAATTTCATGGGATTATGTGCATGCACAAAATGTTTTTTTTGGCTTTTCTTATTAGCGATTGCAAAGGACAACTTTAAGATATTTCTAGTGATTATTTTAGGTTTCTAAAATAATGTTTGAGTAATATTTGATTTATCCTATTTTACAAATAGGATATTTAAGGCATTGCTAAAGTGTTGTATGAAAAATATTGATGAACCGTTGTAAATATTATTATAATTATTATAGAGTTATATTTAGAAAATTAGAAATTGGTTGAGAATTTTTTCATTTTTTTTTTTTAATTTTACAATAATTTTAGTGTTACTTTATATAATTTTCAGTTATTTAGATTCTTTGTTGTAGCTTGATTTTACTCATTTAGAAAGAAACAATTTGTGAGAAAAATAGGATGTATAATGGGAGTTAAACAATATTATAAGTATTAGTGATGAACTTTCTTAAGTTTTTTTAAGAAAATTGGCTAAAGGCTTGCTACTCTAGAGTGGGCCTTCAACCATTTGGATGCTTTGTTGGAGCTTGAGGCTACACAATGAAAGAGAAAAAACTTGTAAGATAAAGGTGATGCACATTGGGGAATTAAAGCATATAAAAGAGAAGGGTGACATTTTAAGAGAGGCCAACTTGATGTAAATAGGAAGTATAAATCTTATTTTTTCCTAAAAGAAAAATTTACCCAAAAAAATAACAACAAAAGTGATGTTTAAAGTGATCCAAAAATATATAATAGTGGATCATTTGCAAGAAATTTATAACCACAAACCAAGAACCTATAAGAAACCTCGAGACACTAAAGATCATTTGAAAGAAGTGCTCCAAACACCATAGGTGTCTATATGGTCTTCCTATCGCAAATGCATATGTGCTATGAAAGGAACCAAATGAAAGTAGCCATTGAAAACCTATCCAATAATAAAGTACTACTATAGTCAATTATTCAAAAGAGTAAAACCTATCATTAAGTTCTCCATCTCTCAAATAAAAAACCAACATCAAAACCAATAGTGCAATATATTGGTGACTGCAAGTTAATGATGATCACTCATGATGCTTCAGTGGCATTGAAGATATTGAAAAACAAGAATTGGTTGACTTCGAGAGACAAATTGAGGTACTTTCACAATGAATTTGAATACGGTTTAAGAAGATGAACAATAGGAAATCAAATTAGATTTTAGAATATACAAGATTTATTTATGGGTTTTTTTGTATGATCATGTGGTATATATGTTTTCCTAATAGTCATAAGTTATTTTTACTCCAAAATATAATGTGTATGTTCCCGTTAGCTTAGGTGTTGAGTAAGTAACTAGTGGAATTTCCTTAAAATTTTGAGGATTTGTAGATAATAGATTATTCACATGCACACTTAATTTTTCAAAAAAATTAATCTTAACTTTGTTTATATTTTTAAATTATCGAACTTAGTATATCCTTGAAAACACATATTTGTGGGTTAGTTGAGGGTATGAGGGTCTTAATGTAAAAAAAATATTTTTTTTTCATGAGATTGAAGACCTCCATCTAAGCTAGTACAACATATAATTTGTTTTGAAAATGGATAAGGTAATAAAAAGTTATAAAGTTATAAGAAAATTATTTCTAGTGCAAAAATACACTAACAATTTTGAATTTTTCATGTGCGCTAGTAATGATTAGAAACTTTCCCCCATTTTTTCCATATTGAATTTACCCAAAACCTCTAATCAAACTAGGCCATCTATCGTGCTTGAGCTCATTCATAATGTTGTAAGAAAACCCCATTAACATACCGAGACCCTCTTGAGAAAATATAACTAGATAACTTACAATGTGAACCCTAGGTTGGATCCCATACATAATAAAAGTCACAGATCAAATCCTGTCAGCGCAATTCCAAATAAAAAAGTCACTAATCAAATCCTTTTGATCACGATTCTAGATCCAATCATTTTGGATCACATGGAAATTTTTTGAACAAATACAATTGATGATCACGGTCGACTAGTAGGAAAAGTTTTAATTTTTTCCTTGATGGTATAATGTTTTTGTTTAGATTTGTTTGTATTTCTGCTTGAGATTATGAGGACCTTTACCCAAGTTATATGAAGTTTAATGAATTTAATTGCTGAAAATCTCTTTTGTTTCAATTCTATATTTTAATAAGGCTTGTATCATTCATTTTCTAATTTATGTTTAACAATTTCATATCACATCGCACGGGATTACATGTTTCATATCATATAAAACTCATAAGATTTAATTTTCTTGCGTATGCAATGCCATAAATTTGCTTGCAAGGAAAAAACAAAATCAAATATTCTTACTAAAGGTTAGTGTAGCATTGATATTATGATTGTAGATCTAGATTGTTTTTTTTCACTATTGATTTCCAAATCAAAGATCGCATGTGTAACTTATGTAGCCCGTTTGGGCATCTTGTTATGATATGGTTGTATTTTTGTTTCATATTCTAAGGACCTTTAGCCAAGTTTCACAAAGTTTAATGAATGTAATTTTTAAAAACCTATTTTTGTTTCATTTATATATTTTTATAAATCTTGTATCATTTCTTTTCTAATTTTTGTTATACAATTTTAGATCATATTGTATGCAATTCCAAATTTCAGATCATATAGGGTTTAGAAGAATTAATTTTGTTGTGTATCAAACACCATAACCTTTGTTACAAAGAAATAAGAAATAAAATATTCTTACTAAAGGTTATAGTAGCATTTATATTATGCCTCTAAAGTTAGATTGTTTTTTCAGTGTTGATTTCAAATTCAAGAATCTGTTTTTTAACCGTTGCATCCCATTTGGACACCCTATTATCATCCGATTGTATTTATGTTTGAATTTATTAGGAATTTTATCTATGTTTCATGAAGTTTACTGAATGTAATTGCTGAAAATCCCTTTTTTTTGTTTCAATTATATATTTTTATAAGGCGTGTATCATTTATTTTCTATTTTTTGTTGTACAATTTTAGATCATGTAACACTCAACAAATTTAATTTTGTTTTGCATGCAATTCCATAACCTTGGTTGCAAGGAGAAAAGAAAGAAGAGATTCATTTTTTTAAGAAAACATGAACAATTATATTAAAACACAACAAAAATGAAAAAAAATGTTGAGACTCTTCCTTTAAGTGTTTGGAAGGTTCTAACTTCTTATCAACTAGAGTACTGAGCCAATTTCTCAAACATTTCTCTATATTTCCTAGATAATTACAAATTTGAAAATTTCCTGAGTAAATTCTATAGAACGTACCCATAATCAAAATGCAAGAAATGTGACACATATAACCTACTAAGCTTTCCCATCCCTATCTTCTCCATCTTCTGCACGATCCTTTGACACAACATCACCCTATTCTCCCTTCGCGCTTTCAAATTAAATACCCAAGTACTCTTCTTCTTCCGCTATAGGTGGAAGATTTAGGTCTATGAGCTTGCATTTTGAACTAGGGGAGCAATCTTCCATAGAGACTTCCATTGATCGTTTCCAAATTAACTCACCTAGAATTTTCCTAAGAGCATCCTGCTTTCCTTAAAGGTGTTGGATCCAGTCTTGCTGGCTTGCTATTATTTCAAGGGTGGTAATGGATTGATTTTTTAACCCCCACACTTTGGATCTCATGAGGATCAATTTTTCTTCCCTCTCATTGTTCCCTTCTCTTATTTCTTCCTTCAGTGTGTCCTTTATTTTATCACATCAACATGTCCCTTTTTCCATTGCGAATTGGCCCTTTGCTCCTTTTCACTTTCTATCGCGAACAACCCTACTCTTCCTTCTCGCTCATTTGTATCAAGAGCTCGGATTATCAACCTTTTCCCTATCCTTTTGGAAATATATCCTACCACTAGCTTCGTTTCTCCCGCTTGTGTCAACCATCATGTCCATAATCAAGCATCCCCTGCTTGTATTAATGCACCAATGAAGGAAAATAATGAGATTGTCCTTCTCTTTCACATCTGCATGATCAAATTTCATATTCTCGATGTGCTTGCATAATGCTATCTTCATGCTATGGTCTTGTATGAATGAATAATAATTAAGATCTCTTGTCATTTCCTTTTTTGTCACCATAATATGATACAGATTTGTACCTTTACTTGTACTTACTTTATGGATCCATTTCCTCTAATGATTGATCACATCCACTTATCCCTACTTATTGATTTGGGGAAGCAAATTCCACATGCTTTTTATCTTGAGAGAACTAGTATTGATTTTTTCCCCCTTGGTTCTAAAATTTCCAAGTCTTTTAACATATGTTGTATTAATTGGATACCTTTTATTCTTATTACTTCCACTTGATCCCTTGTAGCTTTGTTTTATTTCCTCTCCGCCTCTACATTGTTTTCCTAAAGGATACAAAAACAACTTGTTTCTTCAAATGCTTGCATCTTTGTGTAAATTGTTCTGATTATGGAAATAATTCCCATGTTTTTTAGGTAATTGTTGTCTGGTATCACGTTGAAGATCATTCTTGAGTCCCCCAAGATGATTAGAGAGCATATATCTCTATTAATTTCATTGAGAATGAACTATAATATAGACAAAGGATCTGCATGGTTATTGGTTTCTATTCCAATGCTCCAAGAAAAATAAATTCTTGTGTGTCCCCCTCGAAAAAAATATCCCCACCCATGCATGCCACACTGGGAAATCAAATATTTTTACTAAAGGTTAGTGTAGAACTTAGATTATTCCATGTTTCAGAGGACCTTTACCCATGCTTCATGAAGTTCAATGAATGCAATTTATGAAAATCCCTTTTTGTCTCATTTATATATTTATATAAGGCTTGTTCATTTCTTTTCTAATTTTTGTGTTACAATAATTTCATATCATATTGGAGCGATTCCTGATTTCAGATACTATAACACTCAGAAGATTTAATTTTGTTGTGTATTCAACTCTATAACCCTATAATAAGGACAAAAGAAATCAAATATTATTACTAAAAGTTAGCATAACATTTATATTATGGCTATAGAGCTAGATTTCCTTTTTCAGTGTTGATTTCGAATTTAGAGATCCCATGTTTAACCTATGTAGCCTATTTGGGAATCTTTTCATGAATGTAGACCATAAATTTTCATAAATGTAGTCATGTCCCCTACAATCCCTAATCCATTTCCACATAAAGAACAAAAGTCATTGTATCCATGTAATATCCTGTGTGTTAAGCCCGAGACATATGTAATTTGTAATTGTTTATTATTGTGGCACAAGGTGCCAGAAAAAGGGTCTTTAAGGACCTAGATACATTATTATTATTTTGTAAACAATTAATTAATGAAAAAAACTAGCACATCGGGGACCACTAAAAGAGTATGGGAGGCCTAGATCCACAATGTGAGGGGGAGTGCAGACATTCCTAGCACTTTAGAACTTGTTTGGTTGATCTTGGTCCAAATTTATTCCTTGGTGTTTGGGTGGGTGCCACTTGTTTATTGATCCCCTTTGGTGGTTTTGTAACTCCTTTGTGGAGGTTACACTTGGTTTGTAACTCCCATTTACATAAGTGTTCCCTTACTTGCTATTTTTATCCTCAACACCTCAAAAGTTGTGTAAATACTTATGTAACTCCTTGTGTAAATAATTATGTAAATACTTGTGTAACACTTGTTTAAATCCTTTTGTAACCCCCCTTTTCTATTTTGGGAATATTCCTTGGCTTGTGACACTTGGTTTGTAACTTCCATTTACACAAGTGTTCCCTTACTTGCTATTTTTATCCTCAACACCTCAAAAGTTGTGTAAATACTTATGTAACTCCTTGTGTAAATAATTATGTAAATACTTGTGTAACACTTGTTTAAATCCTTTTGTAACCCCCCTTTTCTATTTTGGGAATATTCCTTGGCTTGTGTGACACCCCACTTCACTAATTTTGATTCCCCTTCATGGATGAGGTGTTCACACATGAATTTAAGTGGGGTGGATTGACTTGGAGTCACTCTCCTTGAAATTCAAATTTATTGGGTTGTGTTAGAGTGAACCTCTTATGGTTGAATTACCCCCCATTTAATTTACTTAAGTTGGCTTACCTTGGTTTGGTTGACCTGATTGAGCTAGGATTACCTTCTTTCATCTATAAATCCATGTTTCATATCCTTGGTTTTGGGTGTTGTTTTTCATGGTTATTTTGGATGGTCATTGATTATGATTATTTATACCTTTGATGTTCCTCTTTTTCCACTACTTGGATTTATCGTGGACCTACACATAAATGCTGATGATGAATGGTGATATCTTAATTGCCTAGGCGGGGTCTGGATTACCATTGCACCTGGTAGTGGGGTGGAAGAGAAAGTATGTGTAGAGAAATAGAGTTTTGTATTCTCAAAATGATACTTGAGTTATTATTTAGTGCACCTCTATTTTGGATCTGTGGCCTCGTCTCGAGGGTGTCTCGTCAAAGTGAGATCTATCATGGAAGTGCCAAAGGCTGGGTGGAATGTCGTCGAGATGATGACAGTTGCGCATTGATAATATAAGTGATTCATGTCATGTTTATTTAATTTACTTATCTATGATCTAATTTATTTATCGATGCACATGAAATTTTTGATGAAACATATGAGTTATTTGTTGAAGAAATTTATCATAGAATTCAATCTATTTGTGCAAGTAAATTTTGTGAAGGAATTGGAAACTAGTTTTTGGGATTTTGTGCAGACATTGTTTAGTACCTATGCTATAGAACTTATATTTCTGCCACTTTTCATTATATATTGTGTATTTTTATGGTACAATGTAATATGAATGGTTTAAAACACTTCCCTTTGATGCTTCTACCTTTATTTCGAAAACTAGTTCTTTGATCAGACTGTTTGACATAGTTTGGAGAATTATCACATGAAGTGTTTTAAAAATTATTGAGTGTTAATTTTATGCTTATGTATGATAAATAATATTGAAATGTGTGTAATAATATGAGGAGAAATCTTCTTGGTATTTTTGGGAGAATTTCTACTGAAATTCTAGATCAATTTCCAATTTCTAGCTCCTTCAATGGAGTTGTTTTGAGTAGATTTGTGACTTTGCATATGAAGTATTTGATAAAATGTTAGAATGAGATATAAATATTTTATTACTAATAAAACATGTTATTTATATTTGGAATTGCGTTTGAATTATTCTATGAGTTGTGGATTTAATTATTCTAGTGATTCCTAGAATTACTAGTCAATTCGGATGGGTAGAATTAAGTTGTGTTGTGAATTGTTTAATGGAATGTATATGGGTGGAAAGATACATAGAAATGATTGTAAGTGATCCCTGATATTATTTACATGAGCTAAAATATTCATATATTTCTATTTATTTGGAATTTGGAAAGTTCAATTGAAAACTAGGTACATTGCAGTGAAATTGGAAAATAGTTTTTGGATTTAAATCTTTGTTTTTTGTAAAAAAAGAATGTACAACCATATGCTATGTTATTGGTGCTTTAATTTTTATATAGAATGATATTTTTCATATCTATACCTTCACCTATATGTTCCTCTAAACTTGGTACGATTGGTTTGATTGAATTCCTGACAGTGTTTATTAAATAGTTTGATTGAACTTGAAATATCCTTCATTTATGTACTCTCATAATATATGAAAAAGTACTTTATTTTGTTGTACATGCATGCTTAAATATGTTTATAATGTCTATAGGTTCACTTTGGTTCATTGTCATGTTTGGGTGTCGAATTTGTGCAAGGCTAGTTGTTAGTGTTGAACGACTAGTTAACTAGTTCTTGTGGAATGATTTTCATAATTACTATGTTTAATTAATTGGAAAATGGTAATTAAAATTGATTTACATGTTATTAGGTGTTAATTATCCATTGGAGTTAATAAAACAATATTTAATTTATAAACAAATGAAATTAAAATAAGTACTATCAATTGTGCACTAAGTGTCGTTAAGTATCGCAATGAGAACACTAATTACTAGTTAATCGTGATTAAGAGTAAGACACCTTTAGAGGTGGAATTTATGTCGAAATTGGATTGGAATGGATATGTGATGTTGCTAGAAGGTGTTAGTAATCCTTCCCAGTCCTTAGATCAGACGTTGGAAAAATTATTGAATTTATTGGTAATTAAAGGGACTTTGTCATGGTTAAATCTTGAAAAATGAATTTTAATATTTGTTTAACTAATGAGTTGTGATAAAAAAATGTAATTATACTTATAGAGGTAATTATATGTCCCTTATACCCATTTATATACCCCGGGGACATTACAAGTGGTATCAGAGCTTAGGTTCCAAGGGGTTGTTTGGCCTTCTACCGAGTTAGTATCTTATGTATATGTGGATTTGGAGTTTACAAATGTGCTTAGTAAGATGAATTTAACTTCCCTTATGTTAATAGAAGAATACGAAACCTCACTTAAAATATTAGTTGGTTGTATTCCTTAGAATTAATTAATATTGAATATTGGTTATTCAATAGATTAATTGGTAAATAATATATGGTGCATATCTAATAATTGGCTTTGACTCAATTGGTTGATGCTTGTGCTTTTCCTCTTTTATTGTTAATTTAATTTTTAAAATTGAAATGCTTCTTGTAGTATGCCTTATTTACAACATGATTATGAATTGATAAGTAAATAATTGTCATTGTAATAGTATGTACTATGTCCTAGTATTAGTTTAATGCTAAGTTAGTAAGATGATATAGTTCTAATATTATTAAATATTAATATGATTTATTAATTGGCTTTTATACCCTATATGGATTTTGTATTCTCTATGGATGGTATTCTTTTATAGTGTTATTTACGCCACTCAGATGGTGGTGGTTACATGGAAGAGTAACTCCTTGGCTATTTTAAGAATGGGACACTTGTCTAAATTGTGTTTCTCATTCTCTTTTTATTTTATGCATGTAGTATGTTTTTATACTATTTATTAATAATTACTATGCTAACTTATCTAATTAGTTAGTGGTGGGATTTCCACTTGGAGGTAAGAATAGCTATGGGATATTTTTGTATTCTATTATTTAATTAATTTGTTTTTGGGGTAGTTGTAACATTATTATTATCCTAGCTATATTACTAATTTATTTATTCAGTGGAGAAAATAAGCCACTTGTACCCTAATGGTTCATATTGCCTTTTATTTTATTTATTATTCTTATGGAGATGCAACTCGTTATCTATTTTGGAAGCGAATGAGCCATGTGTCTCTAATGGTTCATATTCTCTTTTATTTTATTTATTTTACTTATGGAGATGTTATTCCTATTCTATTTTTGGAGGAAATGAGCCACTTGTCTCTAATGACTCATATTCTCTTAATATTATTTATTTCATTTTGTGTACAAGTAAGTAGTATTGTAGTGTAAAATAATATTATATATATGACATGGACATAAATATGTATAATATGATATGTGTGATATGTATAGTTGTTAAAATTATATATAAGAATATATGCATTATTATATATATGAATGCTTGTATGTTTGTATATACTATAATATACATTTTATTTATATAATAGTTATTAGTATTACAAGTATGTAATATTATGAATATACTGTGTATAGAGGTGGCTTATGTAATGATGCAAGTGTAAAATTTGGAGGTGTTTGGAAGTGTTTGCAAGTATTTGAGAATATTTGAAAGTACTTGGAAGTATTTCGGAGTTTAGAATTATTATGAAGTATAGTGTGATCAAGAGTGTTATGTTAGTATACATGTTATAATACATAACTAATATGATATTATTGGGTTATGCAATTATTGCTACAATTGTATTGATATTATAGTATGACATAATAATTCTATGAGTATATTAAATATGTAATATATAAGTTATATGACTAATATGTTGTGTATATGATAAATAATAATTTTATATATGATTGAAGAATTATAATATGTATGTAAACAAAATGGGCATACGTATATGATACATAGTAATAGTAAATATGGTATATGGTATGCGTGTATTATAATGTGTTGTATAGCTAGTAATTATTTTATTGTAGAATATTAGAAGAGTTTGGTGGTAGGATGTTTGGTTGTTCGAGGTGACTATGTATTTACTTTGATTGATAAGTAGTGCACTAAGTATAAATAATTAGTAATGTAATGTTGTATTATATATATCCTCATGTGCTAATAACTCTATGTAATATTATGATAAATAGTAACTACTCAATATGATTTCTATAGTTGAAGTATGTCGTTTGATATTATTGGTTTCTATTGGATATTATTGATCGACATTGGTTTATTAATGGTTAATACCTGTATGGCATTATCAAGATTGTATGTATGGCTATTATTAGTTGTCCTTGGTTGTTATGGTTGTTACGTGTATGATTGATATTGCATCTCGATTGATGTCTTCTGGATGATGTATTTTTATTGATGTATTATGATGATTGTCTTATGCAGAATGAATCTTGGTTGATGTATTTTGATTAATGTATTCCAATTGATGTATTCTAATTGATGTATTATGATAATTTTCTTTTCCTTGATGAATCCTGGTTAATGTATTCTGATTATGTATTCTAATTGCTATATTTTGATTAATGTATTCTAATTGATGTATTATGGTTGATGTGTTTTGATTGATGCACTATGATTGATTCTTTTATGGTTAGGTGATACATGTATGGTTGTCCTTGGTTGATATTACATGATCAATATATTATTGATATAGGTTGAGATATTATGAATTGATGATCAATGTCTGTATGGATGATGTATGCATGAGAGTAACTGTATGATTGATATTAGTTGATGAATAATGAATTTTGAATGATCTATAAGAAGAATAATTCTTTGTGTTGAGATGAAAAGTAATATGTTGTTATGGTTGTTTTTGGTTCTTAGTTAGATTATAATTATTGCATATAAATTCGCTTTGCTTGTTACATTAAAATGAAAAAGTATTTAGGTGATCTTTGAAAATATTCATCCTTGCGATCTTCATTAGAAAAGTATCTTGTGTCATTATTGAAAGGTATACTAGAAATAACTTGGTGGTATTTTTTTATATCTCTATTGAAAAGTAGGTACTAACCATGCAACTGATTAAGTTTGATATAGGTACCTTTATTGAAGATGAAATCCATGTATCCTTATATATTCAATACTAATTGTGTAGAATGTGGTACTAGTATCTTTGTCAGGAAACTATCTAGGGATCTTGTTGAAAGAAAAAATATCCTTCTGATATTTGCTGAAAGGACCTTGATTGGGTATCCTTGTAGTATATCAAATAACTTTGTTGAAATGCGTCTTTGTAAAATATCATAGTGATACTTCATGCATCTTGTTGGAAAAATATCTTGGTGACACTTCATGCATCCTTGTAGAAAAATTATTTGAGTGATAAATCATGCAAAAGCATATTGGTAATGCATATAATGTGATTGACTTATCTGAACACATTAGATGTATATTAGATGCATTTCATATGATTGGAATTGATTAGAATAAGATTCAGTTAGATGCATTTCAAATATTTTGTTGAAGAAGTATCTATATCTCAAGTACATTGCATATACTGAAGTATTTCATGTAATTAATTAGAAATTTATTTTTTTGAAAGATGTATTTTAAGAATCTTGTTGAAAAATATATATGTTTATTGCTAACTATGTGTCTGTTGGGAATGTGAAAAATCATCCTTGTTAAAGAAGCATCTCTATTTCAAGTGTCTTTATTGAAGAATATGGTTTACTGTTGGGACTGAGTTCCTGGATTCCCTCAGAGATAAGTCTAGTATCCATTTCTAGATAGGTATTCTAGTGGATTGTCACTCCTTTGCTTTTGTCATATCACTCTACTAGTCTAGGTTCTCACACAGGAAGCCAAGAAATGAGATAGTGATCCTATAGGTAGTGGATACAGAAAGGAAAGTAGTAGTGGGAAGCATTTTGGTTCTCATAATAGGTAGTAGTAAGAGTTTCTAAAATGATTGTGCTCTTCTTATGGGAGGAACATTGTCACATTGAAGCTAGTTTCCCATATTTGAGATAAGTATTCTCTCATGTGTTATTCATGTTGTTGTATTTTGTATAGGTTCCATGGTTACTTGTTCATGTTGTATTTATGTTCATGTTTTAGTATTTAAAGAATACTCTTATATCATGTATCGTATATTTTTATACCTAACATTAATAATATGGTTGATTGAAATATGATTTCCACGTGAATGTATCTTTGTTGATATTTGAAGACCCTGTAATGGGGATTGAAGATTCACCCTTGTTTTTGGTCTTGGTTCTCGCATAGGAACCCAGGAAATGGGATGGTGATATCTTGAGGAACGAGTTAGGTGAAGGGAATCGCATCCCACAGGAAGTGGAGACACATAATAAAGTAGTAATGGGAAGTACTGTGGTTTCTTGGAAGAGGAGTTCTGAGAAAGACTACTTGAAAAATGAAGTTAGTGATACTTTTGAAAGTTGTAAAAGAATGTATGTAATATGCATCGAGGACGATACATGGTTTAAAGGGGGATGGGATGTAATATTTGGTGTGTTAAGCCCTAAACATATGTAATTTGTAATTGTTTATTATTGTGGCATAGGGTGTTGGAAAAAGGGTCTTTGAGGACCTAGAGACATTATTATTTTGTATTTAATAATTAATTAATGTAAACAAATGGCACAATGGGGACAACAAAAAGATTATGGGAGGACTAGATCCACAATGTGAGGGGGTATGGGGACATTCCTACCACTTTAGAACTTGTTTGGTTGATCTTTGTCCATATTTACTCCTTGGTGTTTGGGTGGGTGCCACTTGTTTATTGAGCCATTTTGGTATTTTTGTAACTCCTTTGTGAAGGTTACACTTGGCTTGTAACTCCCATTTACACAAGTGTTACCTCACTGGCTATTTTTAACCTTAACACCTAAAAAGTTATGTAAATACCTATGTAACTCCTTGTGTAAATACTTGTGTATATCCTTATGTAAATATTGTTTAAATCCTTCCATAACCCCCCTTTTCTATTTTGTAAAGATGCCTTAGCTTGTGTGACACCTCACCTCACTAATTTTGATTCCTCTTCATGGATGAGGTGTCCACAGATGAATTTGAGTGGGGTGGAGCGGCTTAGAGTCACTCTCATTGAAATTCAAATTTATTGGGTTGGATTAGAGTGAAGCTCTTGTGGTTCAATTACACCCCTTGGATTTAATCATGTTGTCTTACCTTGATTTGGTTGACCCCATTGAGTTAGGATCACCTTCTTTGGTCTATAAATCCATGTTTCATATCCTTAGTTTTGGGGGTTGTTTTTCATGGTTATTTTGGATGGTTGTTGATTATGATTGTTCATACCTTTGATGTTCATATGTTTCCACTGCTTGGATTTTTACTAGACCTACACATAAATATTGATGGTGAATGGCGATATCTTGATGGCCTAGGGGGGTCTAGATTACCATTGCATGTAGTAGTGGGGTGGAAGAGGAAGTATGTGGCGAGGAATAGAGTTTTGGATTATCAAGCTGATATTTTAGTTATTCTTCAGTGCACCTCTATCGCAGATCTATGGCCTCAGCTCAGGGGTGGATTTTCAAAGTGAGATTTGGCTTGGCAGTGGCAAAGGCTAAGTGGAAAGTGGTCTGGATGATGCGAGTTGTGAATTGATAAGATAAGTGATTTATTTCATGTTTATTTAATTTACTTGGATATGATATAATTTATTTATCAATGCACACTAAATATTTGATGAAACGTATGAGTTATTTGTGGAATAAATTTCTCATATACTTCAATCTATTTATGCAAGAAAGTTTTCTCAAGGAATTGGAAACTAGTTTTTGGGATTTTGTGCACAAATTGTTTAAGGAAATAATTATTTGGTACCTATGCTACAGAACTTATATTTCTTCCTATTTTCATTATATATTGTGTATTTTTATTGTACAATGTCTTCAGAATGGTTAAAGACACTTCCCTATGGTGCTTCTACCTTTATTTCGAATACTAGTTCTTTGATCGGACTATTTGGCATAGTTTGGAGAATTATCACATTAAGTGTTTGTAAAAATTACCGAGTGTTAATTTTATGCTTATATATGATCAATAATATTTAAATATATGTGATAATGTGAGGATAAATATTCTTGGTATTTTTTGGGAAATTTCTATTGAAATTCTAGATCAATTTCCAATTTCTAGCTCCTTCAATGGAATTGTTTTGAGTAGATTTGTGACTTTGCATATGAAGTGTTTGAAAAAATGTTATAATGAGATATACCTATGTTATTACTGATAAAACATGTTATTTATATTTGGAATTTCATTTGAATTACTCTACAAGTTGTGGATTTAATTATTCTAGTGATTCCTAGAATTACTAGTCAATTCAGATGGGTAGAATTAGCTTGTTTTGTGGATTGTTTAATGGAATGTATATTGGTGGAAAGACACAGAAAAATGAATGTAAGTGATCCCTGATATGATTTCCATGAGCTACAATATTCATATATTTATCTTTATTTGTAATTTGGAAAGTTCAATTGAAAACTAGGTACATTGTAGTGAAATTGGCAAATAGTTTTTGGATTTGAATCTTTGTTTTTGGTTAAAGATGAATGTACAGACATATGCTCTATTATTGGTGCTTTAATTGTGCTATATAATTCTATTTTCCAGATCTACACCTTCTCCTCTGTGCTCCTTGGAACTCAATACAGTTGGTTTGATTGAATTCGTGATAGTGTTTATTAACTAGCTGTACTAATTGAACTTGGAATATCCTTCATTTATGTACTCAGATCATATATGCAAAATTACTTTATTTTTCTATACATGCATGATTAAATATTTTTATAATGGATTTAGTTTCACCTTTTGGTTCATTGTCATGGTGGCTATCAAATTTGTGCAAGAATAGTTGTTAGTGTTGAATGACTAGTTAACTTGTTTTTGTGGAATGATTTTCATAATTACTATGTTTAATTAATTGAAACATGGTAATTAGAATTGATTTACATGTTATTAGGTGTTAATTATCCATTGAACTTGATAAACAGTATTTAATTGATAAACAAATGAAATTATAATAAGTACCATCAATTGTGCATTAAGTGTCATTAAGTATCGCAATCAGAACACTAATTACTAGTTAATCATGATTAAGAGTAAATGAAATTTAGAGGTGGAATTTGTGTCAGAATTGGATTGGAATGGATATGTGACGTTGCAATTTTTATAGAACGTGTTGGTAATCCTTCCCAGCCCTTGGATCATATGCTGGAAAAATTATTTAATTTATTTTAATTTATTGGTAATTAAAGGGACTTTGTCATGGTTAAATCTTGAAAAATGGATTTTAATATTTGTTTAACTAATATGTTGTGCTAAAATTATGTAATTATTTGTAGATATATAAATATATGCCCCTTAGAACCATTGATATCCCCAGGGGACATTACACTCCAGAAGTTGTGGAAGAATCTCTTGGGAATACCTTTTTTTCCAATTGGGATCCTGGTGTTCTGCTTTTAAAAAATGGTTGTAATTTTCATTGATACCTTTGTTTTTAAACCATTTTTCACCATAAATTGGTATAATGGTCACAACATTGATATATTCATATATTACTTGGAATTTTAAACTTCCGAATTCCACTGTACAACCATCAACCTCTCTACAAATGCCTCTGCACTTCATTATTGAAACCCTGCATTTTTTCACACAAGCTGAATTACATTGGTTTCTAGAATTTATTAGCACATTATGTATAGGATTTCAACCATTCAACACCCTCTAGTTCACGACAAAAATATTTTCCTCCTTTCTGCCCCATTTTTCAAACTTGTTACTTTCTAATTTGGACTCAACATGCCATCAATTGTAGTGAAATTACAAAAAAACTCAAGTTTCAAACAAAGGAAAGGTGCCTTAAAATTATCTTCTTGCATTTATGATTTATTGAACATGGAAATCATATCAAGAGTATACTTATCATTATCACATTGGATGCATTACCATGAAATCTAGGAATGATACAAATAATTATAAAAAGTAAAAAAGTTCAAACCTTATTATCAACCATTTGTAAAATGCAATCAATACAATTAACTTGTGAAAGAAATTGGGAGAGCATTAAACCCGAAGAGTATGAAGAGATTACATAAACATATTCCAACAACTAAGTTGAAGATTCTATGTAAAGGGAAAGGAACTAAAATCTAGAGTGAAGATCAACACACCACCAAACAAGGCTAAACCTAGCTTGGAGTGGGTTGGAGTAGCTGGTTCATTTTTTGGAAAATATATACAAAACAAAAGGGAAAATGGATATTCTACTAAATTAATTAAAAATAATTAACATTTTCAATTATCTATGTGGTTGTTGGGGATCAATATGATTTTTCTTAAAGCGATTACAAAAACAAATAAACTAACAAGAAAGTAAAAAAAACATAGAAAATGAAACTACATTTATTGGCATATTTCCTTTGGTGTTCTCATTAGTATACTTGAGGGAAAACTATAAAACCTAGATTACCCTTCTTAACTCAATGAAAACAAGAAATTGAAAAACATTAGGTTAAATACCCATCTTGTTCGACCATCAAACACACTGATAAGGGTCTAAGAGAGTGAACATATTTTTAAACTAAGTATCGAATTAATGTAATCTAATTTAAGCTAAAGTAATTGCAATTGCATGGGATTGGAGATAAGAAAAAAAACAATTAGGTAGAAAAAATCTTAATGTAAGTTTTCTAAATAGATCTTCCTCAACGATAGTCTACTTTGGAGCCATGGCTTCAAAGGATCACGCAGTGGACATTTTGATGGGTGAAACAACGCAGTTAAATAATCTCATAGTGGATTATAAAAAATGCTTATATGCGTGCATGCGGTTTTATTGTCGTGAAGGTAAGCAGTTCTCGACAGATTTATTGAGCATGGTCTTTTGCATTGAAGATAGTGAAGGGAATATTCAAGTGTAAGGAGGAGATGTTGAAGATATCCAAAGCAAGATGAAGGATATGGAGTTTTTCTAGGAAACTAGGTACGGGGAGCTCCTAAAAGGAACCTTGGATATCAAGCTTTGGATTCAAGACCGGTTTATGAATGTTAATGAAAGAAACAAGACCTAGTTTACTTAGAAAAATGAGATTTTGGAAGCCATTGAGTTGGAGCTAGAAGATAAAGGAAAAGAAGACACATCAACATCTGAGCATGATGAAGACACACCAATGTAGGATACTTCTACCATCAATGTGAGTGGATAAGGTCTCGAGGAATGATATTTTGTAACCCTCTCTTTTTGGTTTATAGAATGTTTTTTTCATGCTTCTATGTAACTATTTTATTGGGGTTTATAGTGTAAGCAAAAATAGACCATGTTTGAAAAGTCTCTCCTTTTTTATTATCAACAAGAGTTGGAAGAAGGTTTCTTCTTTTTGAACTTGTCATATCTGGAAATTTTGAAAAGACTATTTCCACCATGATTTCGTTGTATATGTATNACACACACACACACACACACACACACACACACACACACACACACACACACACACACACACATATTTGTTTTTGTTAAAAAACAATAATCTACTTATAATATTAAATAATTTAAGGAAACATACAAACAACATTCACTAAAATATAAATATATGAAATGCAAGAATGCCACCCGATGTGTTCTTGAGTAGTTTACTCTCTCATAGATATTGGCTAAACCTTCCTTTTGAGTATGGATAAATGTTGGTTGGAGTGTCAATCTGGTTATAGATAAAGGTTGTTTGGAGTGTTAATGTGGTTAGATCCACAATAGCACAAGATGCAATGAATTATTCAACCAACGGATATCTAAACAAACAAGAAGACACCAATTTATTAATCCTTTAGAAGGTGAGAGGCCAATGGGATAACCAATTCTAGAAATACCAACAATGTCAAAGATGAAATTAAGAATATCATTAATTTACAAGAGATTTCAATGTAGAAAATTTTTATTGCACTAATGAAAGAGAGAAAGAGGACCACAAGATTACAACCTTAGTAGTTTTCGGCACAGTTGGATAACATAGTTATCCATTGCATTTATTTTCATATCAACAAAACTATGGGTGTTTTATATCTAAGGTATCATGAAAGGGATAATATCCCTATGTTCTATAAACACCAGTGAATTGTGGGATACAAGAACAATAAAAGGATGGAAAGTCACAACTAAGAGTGTACGTCCAATCTACTAGACAATTTGTAAATTTTACCAAGTAAATCATTAAAATTATCTACCACAATAGATTACAAGTATATGTATGCTTGAATGAGACTCTTTACCGTGAAGGACAATATGTGACCAAGAAACAAAGGGACCAAATTATAGACTAGAGGATCCTTCCATACTAGCAAAAATTGAATGTGAGGAAAAAATCACACATATGAACCATGTAAAGGGCCTTTAAAGGAAAAAATTAACACTTGTGAGTCATCATGAGAATGATAGCAATGTTCATACTCTAGGGATGACCCGTCTCATCATCATTAATGTTTCGCTAATATAAACTGTATAAAAATACCTTAGTGGGCCTAATGGTTAAAAACATGTGTTATCTCCCTCGAGATCACAGATTAAAAATGGGAAGGGGTTAGGGTTTCTCATTGGCCCGTTGTGACAAGGATTGAAGGGTAGGTGACCCCTGGGATAAAGGCTAACCCCGGTGGGCTTCAGGACATCTCGTCCCCTGCTAAGTCATAAATTACTCGTATATCTAGCTTGTGGGATGTTGGATATACTCTTAAGAGGTTGTTGTTCACATGGTTAAACAAAATATCAACTACCCAAAAATACAATATAAAGTTGTTAAAAATATCTTATAACCAAGTAAAATAGCACACTAAGATGAAGTTGGAGGTACAAAACATCTACAATAATGTTTCCTTTCCCTTTATCAATGATATAAAACTCATGGGATTGGATATGGTGAACCTATTTGTATTTCTCTTCTAGTAATGTACCATATGTTAAAAGAATTGAGTCAAAGGTCATTAGATTAATATTACAACTACAAATCGATCTTCATTTATCGCACTCAATGGTGAAGGACCACGTGAAATAAGGTTAGTGTTGACACAACATAAAGAAAAGGCTTCATTTGGAGCTCAAAAACCTACCCAATGAAAGGCATAAGCCTCAAAACCCAAAATACTTCCAAATTTATTAAGGGTAAGAATCTCTCATTGTAGAAATAATAGATCAATGCTATGAGATATGATGCTAAGAAGAAGCACATGAAATAGATATTGCTAGTAACAATTCTCAGAAGCATACAAAAGAAAAATAGAGAGAAGAAAATATATTGAATCACATGAATGAACAGATGAATATTGGTATGCATCCTTCCATTAAATAATGATGAATAATAGTGTACATAAATAGTACATCCCTCATAGGAAAATTGAGTTGTATGGAGACAACTCATAAATCTCAAAAATGCCGACTTAGCAAAATATAGCAAACCCCCATAGGTGTCTAAAGCACTTACCAAATATGTTAAGGACCTGACGAATTGGAAAAAGCATGAGTGAGTTTTCAAGGATATGGAAAAAACATGCTAATCCTAGAAAATGGAGAGAATTTCATGAAGTATGGGTTGGAAATAAAGGGACCCAGTTTCATAGTTGACTAGCTTTACCTTATCCACAGAAAAGAAGGATAAAGAAAAATAATGCAGAATCTCCTGTAAATATATGTATACTAATTATGGATGGTCAAAAGGTGGCCAATATCAACACAGAATCAGAAATAAATTAGTCTGGGGATATAGATGACATGAATTGACTTTAATATGCAAGTGGATGCCAATTAATTTAGCTAGTGGGTGAATAATTAATCAAATAATGATTAATTATTTTATCCTAAGTTATGAATGGGTTTAATATATTCCAATGCCCCCCCTATAATTATGACTTTATGATGGTATGTAAAAATCTATGGATTCATATGGATGCTTATAGGTCCCAACAACAAGGCTATGGTCACCCTTTAACAATTATTATGTCCATAAAAGTGAGGAAAGAGGCAAAAACACATGGGGAAAATCCTCCCTCAAGAAAGGAAATGGCACAAAATTTGAAATATGTCTTCAACATATATTCATATTCACATTAATGAGCTGAATGAGCTTCTTCGAGATGAAGGACTTGCTGAAGAAATCATGAACTCCATGATCATGCACTGGAGTGTAGAACCTATAAGAAGGAAGAGGAGAGATTCCTTGTATCTGATCAACTGATGAAGTAGGAGAACTATATGAATGCTTCTTTCCTCTATAAAACTATGATATACAAACATAATCTTAAATTTAAAATAGATCGGTGCATAGTCCTTTCCAAAGAGTACATTATTATTTCACACCCAAATCCCTGAATAGTTGCAAAATTGTTATGTGAATCACATGTCAATCTTCCAATATGATGTAGCACCTTTCTAGATCTGATATGAAGCTGATAAAACTATGCTATATCAGAAAAACTAGCATATGGAACAGCAAGGACAAACTATTCAATGGATCCATGAGGATATAGGGCTAGACTAGGAAAACTATGAGCAACTGGGGAAAACTCATAGGTGTAAAAATATGAATGATGGATGGGAATAAAATCTGAACCATCAGTGTTTAGAACAGATCCAAACATGCTTAATATCAGTCCAAATATTACTAAGGTCATGGATAACCATCCACTGAAATATAGGAAATAATTCAAACCATGTAGGATAAATATCACTGCATAAGAGACCAATGAGGAATCAACTAGCGAACTTGGGATTTGTAAAGTATTAGGATTATTCAGAGGTATGGTAGATGGTATGGATGGTGGTATGATATGTGTACCAACCTGCAAATATTCTTCTAAATCAGAATCGAAAGGATCACATATAAGTGCATATCAGTAGACTCATGCGAATACACTGGTAATGAAACTTCTGTATGAAAGGAGGAAATAATGAGATGTTCACAATATTCAAGGAGGTTCTGTGTATTGATACTGGTCAATAAAAAAGGAGGATATGATGAGTCACATGAGATCAAGTAAGTAAAGTGGTATGACACAAATAAGTCTTGATTCGGCTAAGAAAAAATCCTAGAAATAATTGGTTTGTGCACCATCAATGAGAGAGGTATGCACAAAGTGTGAAGGATCTGGCACATAGATCTCAGAATCTAAGATAGGAGATTTTGAGAAAAATGAATGGGTGATAAAATAATCATCAATATAAATATAAACTCCATATGTTACTTCTTTTTCATCATTAGTATCACAAGAAGAGAAATCACCTTCAAGAGACACAGAAAAAGATGGCTCTTCAATATTTGCTTCTTCATTGAAGGAGGAAGCATTCAAATCAAGGAGAGTAGCAGCAACATGAAATGTATGAGAAAATTATTCATCATGATAAAATTCATCAGAGAATTTAGTGGCCAATAAATATTGAGAGAGAGAACAAGAGGAGATGTGGGGTTCGCCCCATGCTTCATCTTCCATCTCCTTCAAACCAAAAGATTTGTCCAAATTCTTCCAAAGCTCAAATGGATACTCAATAGAATCTATGAGATGATGTATATTTGGAGACAATACCAAACACATAATTCCATAAGCTCTATCTCAATTATTTATCCAATCAATCTTCTCTTCATAAGACTGAGGTTTGCTCAATGCACCAATGGAGACATCAAAGAGACATTGACTTTTGAAGTATGCACTCATCTTGGGATTCCAATCAGCATAGTTGAAAAGAGATAGTAGAGGAAATTTTGAATCCATGTTGAATATGTTGATATGCTCTAGGAGATACTCTCTGGAACCTGCAAAACAAACTAGGAGAAAACCTTGTGAGCTAGACAAGCTCTTCTTTAGACAGGGATAGGAGACTGGATGCACTCCGCAACTCTGTAGAAATTGATCAACCTTGCTGCTCTGACACCATGTATAAATAATAGATCAATTCTATGACAAATGATGCTAAGAGGAAGCACGGGAAATAGATCTTGCTACTAAGAATTCTCACAAGCATACATAGGAAAAATAGAGAGAATAAAAGAGACTAAATCACATGAATGAAGAAATGAATATTGGTGTGTATCCTTCCATTAGATAATGATGAATAATAGTTTACATAAATAGTACATCCATCATAGGAAAATTGAGTTCTATGGAGGCAAGCCATAAAGCTCAAAAAGGTTGACTTATCAAAATATAGAAAAACCCCCATAGGTCACTACAACACTTCCCAAATCTGTCAAGGACCTCACAAATTGGAAAAATAATGAGTGATTTTTCAAGGAGATGGAAAACAAATGATAATTCTAGAAAATGGAGAGAAATTTTTGAAGGATGGGTTGGCAATGAAGGGACCCAGTTTCGTAGTTGACTAGCTTTACCTTATCCACAGAAAAGTAGGATAAAGCATAATAAAGTAGAATATGTTGTAAATATATGTATACTAATTTTGGATGGTCAAAATATGGTCAAGAACAACTAAGCATCAGAAATAAATAATTCCTAGGATATATATGGCATGTATTGACTTTAAGGTGCAAGTAGATGCCAGCTAATTTAGCTAGTGGGTGAATAATTAATCAAATAATGAGTAATTATTTTATATGAGTTGGTTTAATATATTCCAATACTCACAACTCTTAAAAGTTTTAATATTTAGAGGGATCAAAGGTGAGTACACTTACAAGGATTTATTACCAAGATATTTTGAATAATTGTTGACAATTTTTCACGTGTATTATTTTTTATAAAATTTATATGGAGCTAAGCATTTATTATAGCATCCAAAATCTCAAAATAATATAAATTAATGGAGAGATTATCCAAGTACATCAAAATCCTTTATTAGTTTTCTAATCCAGGTGTGGTACATAGCGATCATTAACCAGCCTGTGGCAGAGCAATGATTGATGCCGCGGGCTCATTTCTAGTTGTTGGATCACAAGGTTGTGAGATATAATGACCAACAATGAGCGTGAGACAACAATCATTGCATTTTCATAGGCTAGTTAATTTTCAATGTGTTTCGTGAGTTTTAGTTATCTGTTTTCTAATCCATATATGGTATGTGAGTTGTAGTTATCCCATATTGATTTTGTGGAGATTCACATATATCAAAAAGATCATAAAATATGTATTGAATCTGGTTGGAATCATTATCATCCATTCTCTAATCGACTAATCTTGATGAGGGAAGATTAAAGAATTTTAGTACATTAATATTGATTTCTTCCCATATTTGTATCTTCTACAAACATGTATATAAATAAGGTAGAACTATTTTTTGTTTTTTAATGTTTTTAAGTAATATTTATGTCGATAAGCATTTGTATCTTATAATTTTGGGGTTGACCACTATCTATGTTTTTTATTATTATTATATATGGACAACAATGAGACAAGTGTACTGTCTAGATTGATTCCATGGGAATGTGATAAATAGAGTTCATGATAGTTGGAAAAATTAAGCTTCAACTTCAACATGGTAATTAAAAGTCCAATCATGATGATACAACTACTTGACTATTAGATACAATTACTATCCTAACTCCAATGATGATACAACTTTAGCTTAACTTCAACTCCAATCACTAGTTTTACTTGAACTGCAATCGGTAATATAATAAATTTTAAACTAACTATTAGCTTAACTCCAAGGATTGAACAACTACTATCTTAACTTCAACTTTATTTGAAGTTATATTGGATAAGTCTTATATTAAATATTAGATAATGATTTGATTAACTTCAACTCTATTCGTAGTTATATTAGATAACTATTAGATGAACTATTCGATGAACGTGGTAATTAAAACATGCCAAATAAAAAATTATTAGATGAATGTTTAGTTGTATTCCAATGGCTCCATCTCTTAGCCTGCAAAGTCAGCCTTCAGTGCATTGAAACCATCCACTGCCCAATAAGATTTCCATTTGGTAGTGCAACATCATGAGAACCATAAGTTAAGTAATATGCTCTAAGGTTATAGGGTCGATGCAATCTATAAATATGAATAAGAAGGTTTGAGGGTTCTCAATTTTTTTTTCGATCAAGATTTGATCAGTCGGTGAGTCCAAAGCTTTCATTAACAATGTATTAGTAATTTATTATAGATCTTTGTATTAGTAATGCACTATAGATATCAGTATTAGTAATGGTTGACACATTCTCTAGGAAAACAAAATTATCAATGTGTCAAATATATGTTTTTCGGCGTGTTCCGAACATATTAATGTTATTGATATGGTTGTTTCTAGTTAATTCATTTTTAAATGCCTTTACTTTTTATAAAAGTTTTAAATTTTTGATTTAGAATAAAACTTTTAAATTGTATTTTATAATAAAACTTAAATATGGTAATTATTTAATTTTAATCATAAACATCTAAATTAAATTTTAATGAATGGATAAACCATCTAAGTAAATATAGATGTGTTTTACGTTTTAACTATTTTTTTTTACATGGTTTATAGCCTCTAGAATAGAGTTCGGGGCTCTCTTCATCCATAGTAATAATTCTAGGGGGGCCACTAGAAGGGGCCTCACCCTATCGGCTCAAGTTTCGGGAACCTAACCCCCAAGGACCTAGAGAGTTGGGTTCATGATAATTTGACCTATGAACTCAATATCAAACCGACTTTGGATTCAAACTTTATCTAACTAAGATATCCCTTAGGGTGTTTTTTATGTTTTAACTAATAAAGAATATCACTTGAAATAAATATAAATATGTTTTTTTTTAAATTAACTTCAAAATTATGGATCATATATTCTCCTCTAAGATGTTCTCCAATTCAAAAATTAACTTACATAGGCTATTCATCTCATAAAGAATCAATTATTTGATATGTCTATATTAAAATGTTCATAAATAAAATGAAAATAATTTAAAATAATAGTAATAGGAAATGCAATTTAATTCAATATTAAAATGAACAAAATGAAATTAAAAATGATAGAAAACTGTTTTTGGATTAAGATCTTAAATTGTTTTTAAGTGGTCAATTCCTGCTAGCTCAGTTGGTTAAGGTGAGAGTTTTTTTTGCAAGGTGACTCGAGTTGGGAGGAGACACACAAAAATAAGTTATGTTAATGGTTCGTGCGGCCCAGAGTGATTTTGACGGCTTAGATAAGCTTGGGTTGCGGTTTCTTAGCTCCAATGGTGGAAAATTTCCACCATTGATATCTAGCAAGAGTGAAAGTATGCTCTGTTATGGACCACGAGTATGTGTTATAGCTGATTTTATCACACTTAGTATATCATGTTTTTATGGCCTTCCTTGTCCCTATGCAAACTTTTAGAACCCCCTTTTCTCAAAATAAATTTTGATGCTCCAGAAAATCCCTTAAAAAATTCAAGTTTATTGGTATACTCGGGTCACTAGCTTATAGACTGCGTGTACACAAATCTTTCTCCACTATGACTCGCATACATCGGGAAATGTACCCAAAAATAAAATATTCAGAGTTTTCCTTGTTAAGTAACGAATAACTTGACTATTAGCCTTCCATATTCCTGGAAATGCTCTGACTCGACTCTTCACTTCCCATTGAAGGGAAATATATTAAGCTAATTGGATGCATTAGAGGAGTAGAAAATGTGAGAGAAAATAAACTGTAGGATATTTGTGCTCCATTCTTACATACTTCAGTTTGCATCCCTTTGTCCTTTGCCAACAACTGTTGATTCTCTTCCCAACCTTTCCATTGTCTTATGAGCTTGCCATTGATACAAAGGATTGAAGTGGTGGAGCACTCGGTTTCTCCATTTTGACCAGGTGCTGACAGAGTTTGTCACTCATATGTATTTTTATAATTAAGAGAAATATCCATTTCTCGTCCATTGTATTTGTGTAACTATGAATATTCTTGTCCATGGATGTTGCTTTGATTATAAATAATGAATTGATATTGCTAGAGTAGGCTCTAACGCTTAGTATCTATCATGATTCTATATTTCGTTGTTGTTGAGAATGGAATGTAGGTGCAAGTGTGGTTGAAATCACAATGAGTATCTAATACGAACGTCTGGAATAAGATACGCTTCCCATCCCTTAGTGTTAGAATTTTTTTTATCTCTTTAGCATATTTTAAGTGGATTCATTTTTGGTGCCATACTGCTTGTTGTGGTCCACCCCAAGCAATAGTAAGTTTTTCTCCATAACAAAATTGGTGAATTCATTGGGGACTTTTCTTTTTGTTGGGGTTTTGGTGCACGATGTGCTTGATTTGGTCTCTTCTTCTCTATGTTTCTATGTCATGGTTGGAAGTATGTTATCCCACTGGTATTCCTTTGAAGTAATTTTATTCTTGGCCTATCTTTTTACCACCTTTCTCTTGTTGTATGCGGGCCATAGAGGTAACAGTCCCATATAAATGTGGGATGTAATACTTATAGTCATGTATACATGTAGGTTTTCTACGAACAATCATGTATACACACGGGATGTAGCACTTACAGTCGCGTATACATGTGGGTTTTCTATGAACAGTCACATATATCCCTCTTGATGAGCAAGATCTTGATTTTTGAGAGATGTTGGGTGGGTTATGAGTGTTTTTGAGTCTTCTCAGGTTCTTGTGATGTCAATTTACTGCTCTTGTACTGACTAGAGACTTCTTTTTCTTCGGTTTTAGTTAAAATTTGGTCTTGTCATTCTTCTCGTTTTAGGTTTTGATATTAGTGCATTAGAATTTTTTGTATTAGTGTCTTTCATGGAATATGTATGATACATGATATAGGGTCTTGGAGTTATAGAGTAGTTTTG
Source organism: Pseudotsuga menziesii (assembly GCA_001517045.1). Lineage (NCBI taxonomy): Eukaryota > Viridiplantae > Streptophyta > Pinopsida > Pinales > Pinaceae > Pseudotsuga > Pseudotsuga menziesii. The sequence goes on along the minus strand of LPNX010371144.1, from coordinate 293,576 downwards.
TTGCATTTTCATATCATTTATAATTAAAATACAAAAATATATTTATTTTTGGCATGTTTGTGCATGATACATTTGCATGGAAATAGTACTTGCATTAGGTTTGCTTCAATGAAATAAGGTTCAGGTTTTCATATAGGAATTATTGCATTGGAATTTGAAGATAAATTTATGCATCTCATGTAGTGGCATACCCCTTTTTCACATTCAAAGATAAATTGCACTTGGAATCATTTGTTAGGTGTGCATATTTATTTCACTGCTATGTCATAATATCGCTAGTTGTACGGTCATTACCCTTGAGTAATCACATTCCTTAAAATTAAAGCTTAACTTAAAATGGATTATGCTTTTTATTTGATAGAGGTGCACCAACAAGCTTCGGTTGTAGAGTCTTGGAATAGGGTGTCGTGAGTAAATTTATCCAAGGCTACAAAACAAAACAATTAGGTGTCTGTCCAAGCGAGAAGAGGAATCCTTCATATAATTAGTGTTCTCAGGAGGATCCTTTTACACTGGAGTTAAGCATGAGGAAACGTACACATTTGTGGTGGGGATAGCCTCTTTTCGCTCTGTGTGCAGTGCCATATATATTTCTACGATATTATTTGTATCTTGGGGATTTTGACGTACCTTTGGTGCTTTAAAGATTCGAGATTTGTTACCCTTCCCACATTAAAGGAAATTTAAACTAAAAATGGGCCTCCTAAGGAAAATTAATAAAATAATAGTTAAAATAATAAAATAATATTTATTAATTTTTGAGGAAGAAAAGCAAAAACTACTTTTTTGTTCATATTTTCAACATATCTCCCTGCGTTTTTACTCAAATTTCAATCGGGAGAGATTTTTGAATGTGGAATTAAATTCAGAATCCAAGGAGTACCCACTTGGCATACTTCTGATGGTCCCTGCTATGCAAAAAATAAGAAATACCTGAAAAAACGTGATGATGATGTCATCATCACATTTTTTCAGGTATTTCTTATTTTTGGGGTAGAGGGGCCCATCAAAAGGCCCATCAAAATTATGCTGAGTGGGTATTCGTTGGATGTGGAATTTAATTCCGCATCCAACGAGCTCTCTCGATTGAAATTTGAGTAAAAATACAAGGAGATATGTCGAAAATACGAACAAAAAAATACTTTTTCTTATGCTACCTATCCCCAAGCTAATATTAAAAAAATGTTTAAGAGGTAGTCCCTTTTTGAATTTTAAATCATTTTCATTGGCTAATACATGATGACATGGAATTTGTATTATTTTTGGAAGGCCCATTTTATATTGAAATTTCCTTTAATGTATGGTAGTCCTTCCTACGACTGTCCTCTTGAGAATTGGTTATATTGGGGTGACCTTAGTTTCATTACTTAGGTATTGCAGCAGGTACTTGCACAAGTTATTCTGAGAGTGTACTATCCAGGTAGGGATCAAACAATGCAATCGCATATGCGTTGAAGCTGAGGGCCACTATAAATGGTTACACATATCCACTTGTAGTGTATGGGGGTCTCAAGCCTCTCCTAGATGAGACATAACTGCTGCATTTAGGATCTCACTTATCCTCCCTCTTGGATTTTTTGCATCTTGCTTATATTTTCTTAGGGGTGTGGTCTTTTTGTAATAGATTTCTCTAGGGATCTTAATTAGTCGGGTCATGTTATTTTTTCTGGATTCATCATCGATCAAGTTCTAACACTTCACCAATCTTGACGTTTAGCAAGGATTTATCCTTGTGGGTCTCCTCCTCCTCCTTGGAAGAGGACTAGACATTCTATCATTAAAATTTTACAAATTATGATTCACAAAACATTTACATCATGACTACTACATCTGAGAACGTGGATATCCATCCTTCTCCATCCTATGGAATGGGAAATGTGACGGTCATAAGTCCTGGGAATTCAATTGACACTGACCCTCACGAGACTCGTACTTTCTACAATTCATGAACCTAGATGTTGAACTTTGCAGCTGGTTATCGGAGTTCTTCGTTGAGAAGTTCAAGTGGTGAGACTCACCATGTTCCCTCTAGCATCAGTCCCTTTAGATTTGGAACACCAGAACTTACTGATACTTTTCCGTCATCTGCCATTGATCTTGGTATATATTCTGGTGTTATTCCTAGGGGCACTATCATCCACTTCCATGTTGATAGATTTGGTAGTGGTAATACTACACCTTCCACTCCATTCCTAGGAGAATTTTTCATACCCCTCAATAGGGTATAACACCGATTTTCACTTCCAAGGAGGGGACCCTAGAAATATGAATGTTGCAGGTACAACTTACATTCCATCCTATGCTTCATCATCCACCACACCTGTTCTATCAAATTCCTTTCTTCTGGCACATCCTCCTCATGATCCACACAATCCTTGGGGATGGAGTGCTTCCTCTAGCTGTGTTGTTCCCTTGTTGACCAGTACCATTGTGTTGAGAGGCTACATACCTCCTTATGTGTCTGGGGTTAAACTCATTTATCAATCCTACAAGTATGGTTATATAGCACCCCATTCTAAAGGTGTGCCAAATTATAATATTCTCGTGTATCCTTTTATCGATCATGCAGGAGGGGGTTATTATCCGACTGGCCAAGTCCATGGTCTTTATTCTAATCATCCTTATATGAACCAATCTTTGTAGGGAGTGTGGAACCATATGGAACAACCTAGGATCCCTTTCTTGGCTACGTTGAACTTGTTTGACCTTTCAAAGTTGTCCAACGATTTGTTATCTCATGAAACAATGTGGTTGGTTGTACCCATCAAAATTCTTTCTAACATTCCAAAGTTTGAAGGTAATATTGTGAGGACCCTGGAGAGCATGTCACTACTTTCCACCTATGGTGCTCTTTGAATTCTTTGAACCATGAATCCATTCTCTTACGACTATTTCAATGCATCCTCACGATTCCTACCGTGAAATGGTATATAGACTTTCCCAGGTGCATGTATTAGACATTTAACGACCTACCCATGAATTTTTTGAACCACTTTCAACTACTAGTACATTATGATGTCATCACCAAACTCTTGTTGACATTTGGGAAAGATAAATCCACACACATTTCTGACCATCACTAGTGCAAAATGAGAGATTAGTGACTAGGAGACCAAACATTTTGGTCACCACAATTTTTTTCAAGGGATAAATGACCAAAATTGATAAATTTAAGTGGGATAACTAAAAAAGGCCAAGATAAATTACCACTTTTGGTCATGTGATAAAAATAAACTAAAAAATACCAAGATAAATGACCAAATTTGGTCACGTGATATCTAGACTAAAAATGACCACATAACAATTGGTCATTTTTAGTTGTGGATGAGTTCGGCAATGGAAAATTAAACTTTTGACAATGAATTTGTACATTTTACTAAATTCTAACATTGCATATGCATTCAAAGACCCCCTAGATCTTAATAAATTGAAGACCACCTCATGTGTCACAACTCCACTGTTGACACCAAATTAGCAATGACAATGTCCTAGCGGTGAGCTATGACTTATATATTTGAAAATAACCATACAAATATACCTATATACATTTGTTTTTAAATATTTTATATATAAATAATATTAATTATTAAACTATTTACATTATAAATTAAAAAAATGTTACTAATTATTTTTATGTCACTGCATGGTGACATATATGGATAGGTAATTAGTTCTATTATTTTAACTGTACATTGGAAAAAGAATTCAAAGAAATTCTAAAGTTTTGAAATATTATAAAATTTTAATATTTAATACATTTAAAAAAAATATTTATTTGAATTTTGATTGGCCTAATTTGTGGTGACGTAAGTCTCGAAATTTGGTCTCAGCGGTAGGTGACAGAGTAGATTTCATAAAAAGTCTCAGGTACGTGCGAACTGCTACACGCATTTGGCATTTGATTGTGAGGTCTGGTGTGGAATGCAATTTTCATTTTCATGTCCCTTCCGACATTACATGATTGTGAAGGTATATTTTATCAAAACCTTGTCGTATTCTTTTCTTTTTGCCCATGGTGATTAGGTTTCGTAAACGGTTTAATTTTCTCAATCAGTTTATTTATATCTAATTTGACAATGTATGCCGACATTTCACATATCTCTCAAAAGTAATATTGTCATTTGATATTGTTGTTTATTAATAAACGTAACATGTAAGTTAAAATTTAGTTAATATACTTTTAAATTATTAATTTTGTGTTGACCTTTTTCATCTCCCAAAATAACAATGTCTTTATTCAAAAAGCTTAAACGTAATACATATATATAATATTTTATTTACTATTTGTTATTGATTGGGATTTTGTATCTTGGCTTCACATATAGGAGTTGATTGCTTGAATATAAAATTTTAAATTCATGTTTAAATTTCAACCATAGTTTTATATCTTTGTACATATATGACCCAAGCAAATCTTTTACAAAGTTGAGGAAACCATTACTTATAGGAGTGAACATGGTCCTAATTTGCTTCCTTCTTACAGTTCTACTAATCTTATCATCGGTTTCATACATCTACAAGTAGGTGACCTTGTAAGTCTTAATGATTTAGCTATCCTTATACCCATTACTTTTGAAAATACTCAAATAAGATTCTTAAAGAAGAAGTGCAATATTTTCAAGAACAATCTTAACATAAAAGGTATTATTTAATATGAATTTTCTTCATTTGCATGTAATGAAAATGAGGATGGTATAAGATTCTTAAAGCACAAGTAGCAAGTTCTCTAAAGACACCAAATTTCTATATGAGAATCTTAACATAAAGGTGTTAGTCTATATGATTTTTCTTCATTTACATGTGGTGAAAATGAGGACTTTAAGAGAGAAAGAAATTGTTTTTCTGTAGTAAACTAAATATTTTTAATTAGTTGTTAAGTTTCATTTATATTTAGATTAGGATTTGTTTTACCAAATTTATATATTTGATGATAATGAAAATATTAACATAAATATATTATTTAATGTGAATTTTCTTCGTTTACATGTAATGAAAATGAGGATGTTCAAAGATAGAAATATATATTTTTTTCATTCATGTTTAAACTTTAATATTTGTTTTATTTAGATTATGTCTCTTTTAAGTTTTTAGTCAATCTAAGCTTTTCTTTTACAAATTTTGTAACTTATCACTAACCTATCTTTATATGTGGAAGATTTGTTTTTTTTTCTATGAAAGCATAATATATTAGTTTTATTTATCTTACCTTAATGGAGAAAAAAATCTAAGATTTAAATGCTCTATTGTATTGCTCTCAAGAAATTTTATTTTTCTAAAATATGTTTTTTTACATAAAGACTATTCTGTATTCAAAATAAGCAAAATATAAATCATTATAAAGGATTTATGGAAATTTAATCTATTGTCTTTTAGAAAGGTTTCATAGTCATTTAATTTATTGTGTTTTTTCTCTCGTTAAAGGATCATCAAGTACATAATGAAAATGAATAATACCCTTCGATTATTTTGAGAAAACTAGAATGTACATTACTTGAATTGTTTATCTTAGAGTCACCTCTCTTACCTTTAATCTTAATGTATAGATGTTTTGAAATGTAGTTAAATATAATCAAAGGTATCAACCTTGATTACATCAACTGATTATGCATCTTGTTTAATAAATTTATTAAGGAGTTGGTGTTGGATGTGTTGTTTTATTTATAGGTATAGACTATACGTTCTTACATGTTTGGTAGGATCTAGGTCACAATTTTAGAGGAAACAAAATGTCTCCTTACTTTTTAGAGGTCGCTATAGGTGTATTTATGGGTTTTTTTGTTTGGTTTCGACACATGTTTTATACCCATTGTAATCCAATCCTAGTTAATGGATTATAGGGTTCTAACCTAATCCTAGTTAGTATATTAGGAATAATTGATGTTGCAGAATACCTAAATATTTCCTTATGAACAATTAAGTAAATACAATGAGATACAATAGGCTAGTTTTCCAATGAAGGGTTTCTAGGATAAATTGTGTGTATATTGTATGTGAATGTGTCATTGTTTTTTTTTTGTTTTAAGATTATGTAGTATTGCTTATATTGAAGAATGTTAATATTCACCAAATTTTCTAAACACATAATTTTATTAATCAAGAAAAGGAAAATTATGTACAATAGGTGAGATGTTGAGGGTTTATATAACCTTTAGAGAATTGTTATAAAGTGGCATGTGTCCTAGAACAATAATGAAAATATAAGAACTATGATTATGATTCCTAACTTCTAGATTACTTTATTCTAGGAAAATAGAATTTTGGATTAACTAGTTAATATTCCCCTCTTTATTATGAAAGTTTATTTTTATAAATGCCAAGTTCATCTCTAAACTTAGTGAATTTTATTTTACTTTGGTAAGATATATTACATTTGATATCTAGATGGATAATACTATGGCTTGATGATGTTGCTCAATGTTCTAATGAGGTGATACTTGGTGTCAACTTGCTTGGTCTTAGAATTAAATTTTGGATTCTTGGTCATGCTTATTGCTAATTGATTTTTGATAAAAAAAAATAGTTGGTTCGTTTTTAGTAGCACAAAGATCCTATCAAATCTGTCATAACTAGACAATATCACATGTTTCTTCCCAAGATGAGATGTATTATGTCTCTACTAAAAAGTTTTCCATTGTGGCTTTGTTTTCACAATTCCAAGATATTGTTATTAAACCCTAATCATTAAATAACGTAAAGTAGATGCTCCATCATTGATATCAACTTCAAAATCTACATATTAATATTTGACAAGTATAAAGGTGTCATTCTAATATAGAGAATACCATAATCGTTTATGACTTGAATGTAGCTAAGGACCCTTTTTGTAGCATTTTAGTGAGTTTCCCCATATTCTTGCATGTATATGGAAATATATTGATTGCATATAACACATTTGGATGAGTATTTTCCAAGAAAGTGAATCTTCCAATCAATTGTCTATAGCTAGCAGTGTTCATAAGCCAGTTTTTGGTATGGTGATCTAGAGTGGAATTTTTCCTTTCACTTTCTGTTACAATTTTGTGTCAAAAGTGTCATATTTATATAGTTTGTCTTATAGCAATAATTTTTTGCAATTTGTGTTACATTGCCGCCTGGTAGCTCTTATTTTACTATATACTAATAAAAAAAACAACTTATATATTTATATTTATAATAATAATAATAATAATAATAATAAATACCAAATTTAAAAAACAAAATAAGTTGAACACATAGTATAACAATTTAATGACACCATATTAATGTAGTTTAACAATTTGGATTTTGGCGCCAACCTGAGGTGGTTGGTGCCAATGTAGAACAATATACCCCTTTTCATTACCATATGATAGGCGTCAAGATTATGTTTCACTCAATGGAACAAGGTATGTTTCAATCTATGGTCATCCCGAGTTCTGCCGTGTTCTTCTCTCCCCATGGAATTTTGGCGATCACAGGGCCATACGCTACTGCAATCCAATGAAATATTCATCTCATATCTTCAGGATTGAGTCCAAGGGTTTTTGCAATGCCAATCCTATTATTTTATAGGGTATTTTTGATGGGGTTCTTGCCCCTTTGTTCAGCTGAAATCCGACATTCAGAGATTCGATCCAATAGTCCATTATTCCCTTCGAGAGGCTTCCTAGAAATATATGTGAAGGATGCATTGTACAAGGCCATCAAGGAGAATGATATCGACCTGGCATCCATGGGGTTCTTCCTGAGCACCAGATATTCCTGGCTTCACGTCTTGGAAGATCTGGAACATGGCTAAATTCGCTGTGTACTCGAGAGTAAGCTCATCACACCCCTCCTTACATTTAATGATTTGGAGAAATCACTTCCGTTCAACAAAACTTTCAAAGAGCTTGAAGCAAACCAGTTTACTTTGGTCTTTTCCAATTGTATCCGTGACGTCTTGGTTTCGATGAACCTAACTACAAGTATTTATAATATTGAGGGGGGCGGTGATGGCACCAGGGATTATCTTTCGGTCGGTGAAACCCTTGTGCGGAAGCTCTAATTTTTAATGTCTTTGATATCTATTGCGCTGGATGGGGTTTGGATCTACCTGGTTATGAAAAACCGTCTTACAGCCTACCGGATCCATGTATTCATGGCCACACTTGGGTGATTCCATGAAGATGGGTAACACTTTTTGGCCAAATTTGGCGATGAAAACCTGATTTTTAACTCATGTGCTAGATAGAAGCCCTCAAAACGCATATATGCCATGTGAATTTTGACTTGCAGTAAAAAAACAAATTGTAGAATATTATGTTGGATTCATAGTGATATTTTTTTAAAAATATTCCGATGTCATTTAATGTGTGAATTTTTGCATTTAATGAACTATGTGACCTTAAAAATTTGAACAAGCTAATAAGTGGCTCGTGTCCACGTAGAGTAATTCAATCTTGCATTAATAATTTAAAAAAAACATATATATGAGCATGATCTACATAAAATGCAGTGTGATGTGCATATTTTTTTGTTAATTTTTCTCGCATTATACAATTATTTATTATTTTTCGAAAGTGACCACATTCGATTTCAGCATCGTTTTAAACACATATTTGTCCACGTAAAGAAGTTTTTTCTATTTTTTCAAAAATTGAAAAACCAAAGATACCCTTTTGAAGAGGACATGTCGATATGTGATGTGTGTATTTTTAAGAATTTTTTGGCTGTGTATTTTTAACTCTGCGGATTTTTCTTTGAGCTGCTTCGAAGTTGCAGTGTGGTTTTCTAAGTATAAGTTTTAGAAGTAATTAAAAAATAAATATCATATGAATGCCAAAATGCGTGTATGATACCTCAATGGATAGAAGATTCGTTGGTGAATCTATCGGTATCAACTCCGCTCAGTTATGTGCTAGGAATGGCAGGGTTTACACCTCTGCAAGGCATAGGAAATTTTCCATTTGTTTGAATGTGGGCTAAGTCTGTTTTTTTAAGCCCTCGATCGAGGTATGAACCTCGACCGAGGTATATAAATACCTCGGTCGAGGTATTTAAATACCTCGACTGAGGGTTTGTAAAGCCCGCAATACCTCGGTCGAGGGCTTGATAAAACCTCGGTCGAGATATTGAGACCTCGGTCGAGGGCTTAACAAGCCCTCGACCGAGGTGCGTTTTTCTGTTTTTGCCGAAATGCGCTTGCCAAAAAGTGTTACCCAGGTCCGTGGATTCACCCACTTGTCTGTCTGAAAGCCCTAAATCTCGTTTGGGAGGCAGAGGATAAGTCTTTCATTAAGAGAACCGGAACAACCCATGTATGGGATGTTCTGTTTTATATTTTCAGTTTTCTAAAGGGAATTAAGCTTTTTACCCTGATTGTATTGATTGCACCGGTTGGTCCTTCTTGAAACGCTACCTACAAGGAAAGGAGAAGAAATTTCTCATTGTTGTCATCCCCTTGCAAGTCTTAGCTAATTTTTCTACTGTGGTGATCGATGAGACCGGGCCGTATGCCAAGGATTGGCTTGCGTGGAAGCAGATGTTTCTCCTATTTGACCTGATCTGTTGTTGTGTTGTCTTGTTCCCCATTATCTGGTCTATAAATAATTTGCGCTAGGATGCACATACTAATGGCAAGGCAACTGTGAATTTGATGAAGTTGACTCTGTTCAGACAATATTATATTGTGGTGGTCTGCTATATTTATTTCACCCGCAATGTAGTTTATGCTCTGATCATCATAACTGCTTACCTGTATTCATTGACTAGTGTCATGGCTGGATAATTGGTAACCCTTGCGTTCTATGTGTTCAATGGTTATAGGTTCCTTCCTATTGGGCACAATCCCTAGTTTGTGATTGACCATGATGAACAGGATGATGCGTCCCAAACATTGAAGCTGGAAGACGACTTTGAGTTGTAAGAAGGAAAGGGTTTTCAATTCCAAAGAACGTTTCTTCCTAGACTTGAAACCGAGATTGCCGAGGGAGGTAATGACATCAAAACCCTTGATTTTCCTCTTTTTAATTTTAATAAATGGGTCAATCGATCTTTTGTGAATTCTTCATATGTGAGTTGTTTTCCTCTCCCTAGTTTTTTATTAAGAAATATTGAAAAGAGCACGAATATAACACTAGAAAGTAAATTTGCAGGAAAGGAATCATTGTGTACTCCCAAGGGTTTGGTGAAATTACAAGCATTGGTTTGTGGACATATCGCGAGAAAGAAAGAAAACAAAACATTGATATGTATGTAATCCCTTGCTACGATCCAAGATACAATTCATGCTCTTAGTCTTCGAATGTATGAAGGAGGGAAGAGAGTTCAGAGGAAACTTGTGTAGAGACGCCACCAGGAATTTTGTCCAGAGATATCATGCATAAGAATTTTCATTTCCAGTCATGAAAGAAGGATCCATTTTCATCCAGTATATCCCAAAATATGTAAGCGAAAGCATAATGTGTATACTCTATAGACCGTATCTTATATGGTGTAGGAAAATTTTGTCTCCTGTTTTCTTTTTCTTTTGATTACATTTTTTGTTGTGAATATGAAAGAAATATCTTCAACAGTTCCTGCACCTTTGTTTAAGATTGTCTATTTTTAGTTGCTAGACATGGACTCCAGTGTGTATCCATCGAGTGAGAGCAATAGTGCTAACTAACAAACTGATAGTGAATACACTGAAGAGATTGATGACTCAACCTACTAAATAAAAAGTATGTAGCACTGTTCTCCAACCTGTAAGGAGTGGGATAAAGAGGAGTCCTCCCATTTTCCATAAATAGTAATTTTGTGGTGTGTCAATTGCACAAGGTACCTTCTCTATTTTATGAGGCTATATATATGTATGGTTTAGAGAAACAAAGGTGGAAACAAGCCATTCAAGAGGAGATTGATTCAATAAATAAGAAGAGTGCTTGGAAGTTAACAATTTACAACCACCAAAAATCATATTCTCAGTTGGAAGTGATTATTCATAAAAAAAAATGGAGTTACCTTTCCACGTGACCATTTGCACCGATTAGACGACTTGACTTGGATGATCTTTCACATCATGCATTGCTGGTCATCTGATCGGTGCAAATGCTCGGGTGGAAAGATAACGCCAAAAAAAAATAATGCCTAATGGAGAGGTGAACACATATAGGCCCAAGTTAGTGGCCCAAGGATATTCCCAAGTTCCTGGGTATACTTCCATGAAACCTATGCCCCCAAAGACATCATCTATCTATGCTAGTATTTGATAGAAACAGTGAGGTTAGCCACAACAAATGTTGGTAGGTCCAGTGGTATCAGTGTGGCAGTGTTTCTTTTACATCGTTTCCTTTTGTAATATGGCTAGCAAGTTATCTCCCCTGATAGGGCACATGTTCTCATCTTCCTTAGGAACTCACTCACTGGTTGATCATAACCATCCTAAATCAGGTTAACTAATACGATGGATCTTAACCTTCCAAGATAGGGCTAACTAATGCTAGGGGTTGTTTCCCCATAGTCATGGCCCATCTTTTAGAACAACTAATTTATCTACGTCAAACTAAAGAATTAACTAAATAAATCCCTACCACCATATTTATATACATAAAGACAAGATTTTTGAACACCAATCCAAAACACAACAGAAAAGGATTGACCAATGAAAAAAATATAGAGCTTTTCTAGACATCTAGAAGCCTCTAAAACTGTAGATCTGATATGTGCACAAAATACAGGGAACTCACATAATAAGGAAGCGCAAGAGAAGAATTGCCACAATTGTACACATTGTACACTCTATGTGTCATTAGGTATATATAGAAGTGGTTGGTGAGAAATATTTATGAAGAGTTAACTAATGAATTTTCTATTTTTAGTTAACTACTAACTTAATATACATAATTTTCTGTTTTTAGTAATACATGTTAGAATTAGGACTGCATTGGCTCTTTTCTCTACATGTATCTCTTGGGTTTTGAGTTATTCAAACATGGAAGTATTAATATAAAGAGAAGAATATACTTTGCTGAGAAAATAAACTAGATCAAAATTTTAATAAGTTGCATTGCATGTCCTAAAAGCCTCCCATCCATTGAGCAACTGATTTTCGATGGCTAACAAACTTACAAGCTCATTGTATAAATAGAGAAAAGTCTACAAGATTTTTGAATTTCTTTGTATAGGCTTCATAGAATATCTCGAACATATTCATGGGTTAGTTGAAGTCTTGAAGCACTTCAGTTTGTAGATGGCACATGCTGGAGGTTTATTCTTCAGACTTCCAAGCACTTTAGTCTGTAGATGACTGATCTTTGTCCAAGAGCCGCAGTCTATCAAAGTTATAAACAATGGATAAAAATATGAGTAAACCCTCTCATCCGGTATGAATTTTGATTCATGATGCTGGGAATGAGAAATTCTTTTGAAGATGCAGTTACATTGTTTATCTTTTTAGCAAAGAGGATATCCCATGTGTTTAGGAACTGCATGTTTCAATAGATGAGGGCCACTGGACTGGAAAGGGTGATGTAGGTAAGTCTGCAGTTAAGATGTATTGATATGAGAGCTTCCCACCAAATCTTGCCATTGGTATACAATGTTTTAGACCATGACTGTTGTTTGCTTGGAAAATTGTGATGAGTGTTTTCATGTAGTGGATGTGTTCATTTTTCAGTTTAAGGGAATTTCAAGTTGGAATGAATTCCTGATTTATTGACGAATTAGTTGAAGCAAGAAAAGTCAATCCAACCAATGGTTTCTTTTAAGGGTCTGCCAAGGACTATGGTTGCAATTGATGCTATTGAGTTTATGTTTCAATGTTGCACACACAGCTAATATTTCTAGAGGATGGTGATAGGAGTCTATTAGTACACCCTTCATGGGCGTGACTGAGAGGGTGAAAGAGGGGATAGCTACTAGATTGAACCCTTAGTCACAAGAGGACTGATGATGGCAAGATACTTGTGGGGATGTATAAGCATTTGAAAATTCAGAATAGAATATATGTTTATGGGATTTTGTTACAACAAAAGGGAATGATGCAGAGAAGCAATTATGTTAAATAAATAAGAACATGTGAAACTGAAGCCACATACATCACAATTAGTCTGTCGAGCTGTGGCTTTGCTTTTCAGTAATATGAACTCGTGTAATTAAGTTTGTTTTCTGCAGACAGAAACAGTAGGACCAATGTCATAATGGTCAAAGGAACATAGCTGGGGATATCATTTAGATGAATCATATGGTTAAGGGATTCTCCAAATATTTAAATGGTGGAAAAACATAATGAATTTTCTGAAATTGAAGAATGGCAAGTTTGAGAAAGGCAGGAGAAAAGCTCCATCTGTGAAGCAATGTGGCTCAGCATTTTTTGGGGGCTGTTAAGTTGCTCTAGGATTCTTCCATGAAGGTGTTAGCAAGAAGTGCTAAGCGTTACATTGGCAGTTGGGTTGATCATGAGTATATTGTATATTATAATATGTAGTTGTTAGTCTGGTTTGTAATTCTTATAAAAACTTGTCATTCAGCAAGTGGAAAGGGTTATATGAATATCATGCCAGTCTTGGTTGGTCTCAATTGTATTGTATGGTATAAGGTGCTAATATTTGGGCTAGAGAGGCATTTCCAGTGGTTTTGGGTTATTGAAACCAGTGTCATAATGGCAATGTTGAATATGAGAAAATGAATATCGCATCCTACAGAAGGCAGACAATAAGGAATAACTTTAAGGTTTGGATGAATGCATCGCATTAAACCTCTGTATTTTTATGTTTTTCAGTTTGTCAAACCCCAAATGTTGATAGAGGAAGATGTCCTCCATAAATATTGGATTTGTGGTACCTGGGTTGGCAGGAAATACAATATGAATCCTATTTTGGATGGCAGCTTCAAGGCATCTTTAATATTTATAGCCTATATTGATGTACTACTAATATGCATAATCACTTGATGTAGATATGGCTAGTTGGAAACTCTCTAGTAAGTAGGTGTTAAAATATGGCTAGAAAAGTTAAAGATGGTATCAACTACTGGTGTCTTTGAGCATAAATGCTTTTGAATGGGGGCCATACAACTTTTCTATTGGTATTCGTTGTAGTATTGGTATTCAGATGTATAAAAGTTGTAGCACCCAATTGTGAAGGAGATGTTAGAAACAAAAGGAGGGGTCTAATCATATTGTATATAGCGTAGGGTCTATAATCAAACCTGCATGCAGTCTATATATGAAGGATGAATAACATATTTGTATTCTGCAATGGGGGAATTAGTATTCTAATAGAGTATGAGTGGGTTTTACGGTTTTAAGTAGATAGTGTTTTGGTAATTTGGGTTTTTTTTCATTAAAAGGTATTTTTAACTAGTGATCTGAGCTCAAAATAGCCGTACATATTTTTGGGATCCATCATAAACGTAGGATCCATTTCAGAAAGGTCAGGATCTGTTCCCAAAACTACCCCAAATATTTTTATATCTGTCTCATAATGGAAGGATCCATTTTATAAAGTTGATATCTTTTTCATGGTGGTAGGATCCATTTCCTTTTATGACAGGATCTGCCTCCAGGATGGATCCTAGAGAGTTGCTGCTGGATCTGAATTGGATCGATGGCTCCTGCACATAGGGATGGCAGATCCAGTAACTTAAGTAATAAAAAATGGTTGGACGCTTCAGTTGTCTCCTAATGATGATCCCAGAGTAGGGATCGAAACATTGAGATTCATGAACTTACCCAACGTAGCTCCTCCTTATTTACAATTGCCTAAGGTCAACTATTTTGGTCAGTCTGGAACCCCCTAGTATAATAGGAACTTTGAATTATTGTCAATAGCCACTATATATCCTAGTTGTATGCTTGGTCAATAACTAATCCCGTGTCTTATGTAGATGGATGCATTTTTTTGAAGATGTAGTATTCCATGCTATTTCTATGAAAATGAAGTCAAGGAAATAAGATGACATGATTTGAATTTGATTTAGGCTTACTAATTTGATCTATATATGGCCTAATTCAGTGGGCACCTAAAAATAATTATTTAACAGTGATTTTCTGTGAGATGTATAACATTTTAATTACATTTTCACCACGTTACATTTATTTGTTGCCCGGTCTTATAGAGGCATCTTTGTGATTTGCTTCTTTTGACCTAATTTGTTAATGTCCATTAGAAATCATAGGTAAAGCTTTTCCCTAGAATCAATATTCTACTTTAAGTTATGCAACTAGGGGTTGATTTAATGTCAAACAACTTGTTGAAGTTGCCTCTTGGAAGAAATGAATGCATTCTTTGCCATATGTAAAGCTTCTCTCTTATGTTGTTAAACGAGAAGAAAAAAAATGTGCTCCATGTTGACATTGTTGAGTAGAATGCCATTATTTTTTATAACTTTGAGTAATTTAAGGAGTTTCCATTTTCTTCAATTGTTTTTTTTGTTTATATCTTTATTTTCAATTTGTCATTCTAGGATAATTTCATAAATTTACCAGATCAAGGTCATGGTTTTCAATGCTTTTATGCTAATTCTAGAAATATGGGACCCATGATTATTAAACACTTCTTTTAATTAATGATAAGGAGATTTTTTTTGAGAAATAGAATAATAGGGCTAAAGAGATGGATGAATCATCGGATGGATATGTGGAAGGAAACTCTTAGTCTTTGAATGTGATTTATTGAATCTATTGTTTCTATAGTACCGGACATTATTTGGCAGTAGAAGAAGCATATTGTTGTAGGAACATTTATTTGTCTCTCGACTACTTTCTCTATAACTTATTAATTTTTAGTGGATTTCTCCAGATTAATATGTCTCCTGGTTGTATATTATGATGTTTTCAGAATGTATGGAATAAATGCTTAAACTACCACTGTGTTAAATATCCATTGAACGATAGAAGAGAGCATCTAAATATGCAATGCATAATTTTTTGTGGTGCAGCGGCATATATTATGCAGCCTCAGTTGTAGACGTTATAAATTATGATACTGAAAAGGTACCATAAAACATAAAATTGTCTCATGTCTTTGTTCATTTGCAGGTTGTCACAAGGGCTACGGTCTCTTTTGTTAGCATAGAGATTCTTCACAGGTATTTGATTTAATAGTGATGCAACTTTTATTATTTCAACATGTTTCCTAGTTCAGCTGATCCAAAGATAATTGTGCAAGACATGTTTTGTTTGGAGGTTATGTAACCTTCATCGAGTTTACCTGCATTTTATTGGTAGGGGCATTTACTTCATATGACAATTTGAAAAATTGTCAAGATTATCATGTTAAGGTAAGGAATATGCAATTATATCATCACCAATTACTGTTATGTATATATTTGGATTGCATGCCACACAAAAGCCCTCTTAAATAAGGGAATTTTGTAAGATTTAGTGATTACATGCCAACAAAGTTATAGGAAAACATGTACCTTGTAACTTCTGCAATTATTTAGTACCAATTACTATTATGCATATATTTGGATTGCATGCCAACATGTACCTTGTAGCTTTTGCAATTATTTAGTACTAGTTACTATTATGCATATATTTGGATTAAATGCCACACAAAATCCATCTTAAAGGAGGACATTTTGTAAGACTTAGTGATTGCATGCCAACAAAGTTCCATGAAAACATGTACCTTGTAACTTCTACAATTATTTAGTACCACTTACTATTATGCATATATTTGTATTGCATGCCAACAAAGTTCTAGGGAAACATGTACCTTGTAACTTTTGCAATTATTTAGTACCTCTGTGGGTATTATTTTGAAATTATAGCAACAAGTTTATTTTCATGGTTATAGTGGAGGCATTAACATGCACTTGTGCAGTATAGTCCAGTGAATTGTAAAATTCCCTTGATATTTATCTAAGAAGCTTTGTCTCTATGTTCTCTCCACGTGATAACAAATAAGCGTATTCTTTCCCTTGATACTAGATTTGGTATGTGTATTGGTTTGGATCACCTTGAAAAATCTATTGGCCTTGAGGATATCCAAGTGTGGAAGAAGAAAATCCAAATAATCTATCCAATTTATCCAATAATAATTGTTTTTTCAACCTTGAAAAAGCTATTGGCCTTTAGACCTCTCAAAATTGAATGAATTTTTCCAATAGCTATTGGCATCTTTGCTATAGACTAGTCATGGGTCAGGTTTCTAACATGAGACATTATGCTTGTAATAATGCATGTAAATAGCGTGCGCTAACTTCTAGTTGTCTATCTATATGACCCCATAATTTCAATGTAAATATGTGAGAAATCAGTCCTTCATTAATCAGACATATCGTGTTTGAATCTGGTTTAACTATCAACTTAGGTTAATTTTACATTTTTCTTATTGCAAGTGTTTTTTTGAAATAGTATATTGTCATATTAGTCTTATTTTAAATTGGAGGTGCAATAAGAAATTAATAGGTCTTATCATTTTTCTCTTGATAGGTTCAGCTATAATAGGAAAAATAAGGTATGAAGGTGGAATGCATCCTTATGCACAGAAACACCACATTTAGAGTAAAGAAGGATGCCTTAAATGAACACTTGTTTGGCATGGTCTTGTTTCAAAACTTGTTACCGGATACAACTTATGATGACCATAAAAGGATATTAAGGGCATGCAGTGAAAATATATTGTTTTATTGGAACTCTTAGATAAGGAAAAGTGGTTTATTTAAATTAACTATTAAATAAATGTCTAATTAAAAGATGTGTTTAATAATCTCTCACACTGTCTTGATAGTTGGTATGTAATATTTGGAAGGTCATAGAGTGAGTATGCATGGAAAAACTATTTTAATTTTTTCCAGGATATGGAACTATGATGAAGCTTCACTGCTGAATACGCTTGACAACCAATATGGCCCAAACAGGGGAATATCCAAGCTCTGCCTTGTGAATGATTTGGATGACAACATGCTTCTTGTTTCTTCAAGTAAGATTCGTTGCTGGTATGTTTTCTGGATTATTGTGTTCAAATGTAGTTTTCCAGATGTCAGTGCAAATGGACGATGCTTATGCTAAAGTGATTGAATTTCCAGGTGATGGGAGTGTTCGTGTCTGGAAATATTACACTCAACAAGATAGACATAAGATTGCAACAACGTGGAAAACAACTCAAGGTCATAGACCTGGTTCTTGGAGTGTTAATGTTGTGGTTGACTGGCAGTAGTTGATAGGGTATCTGGTAATGCTATTCATGAAAAATTGTAAACCTTTTTTCTATGATAAAATGATTCAATTTAGGGATATATGTTCTATATAATTCACCTAAGACTCGTACCTTCCAATTATTGGATTCACTTGTGGGTCTTCGGCCATGTCATTTGTCTATAGGTTTGTGATCTTAAGAAAGTTCTTATATATTGCTCAGAAGGGAATTTTTATATTAATTATTGTAACTAGAGACATCCTCATTAGGTGGAGCAAGCTGGGGTGAAGTGAAAATGAAAATGAATCACTAAGTATTTCAACAGCCAAGTTAATAGAAAATAACTGACCAGCCTTTCAAAAGCCAAGATTAATAGCTTTAGCTAATCATTTCTGGTAATTATGTACATAAGAACAAGGATTTTAGTAGTCAAACTCTCATCTCTATTCTTAAGATTCTGTGTACAACTTGACCATGTCTCTAATAAGAATTATCTTTGGTCTTGGTGAGACTGCATTTATTATTATATTAGCTGGCATGATGTATCTAATTTTCCATGCATGAGGATTTCTTCTTCTTCTTTTTTATTTGACCAATATTTCTTTTTTAATTATGAACTCTGACCATTGTTTTTGTGTGCAGTATGCATCTGGGGAGATATCTTCCATCATGGTATAGGATCTTGATAGAGAACAACTAGCTTGCAGTATCCTGTCTTCTACAGAAAGCTGTATTTCATCCCTAGTTAGTTTATCTGCCCCATATGCATACTTCATGGAGGTTTTTAAGTGATATTTCAAATTCTAACTATACTATATGTACATATAAATGTGGCTTGATCACCGAATTTTTGTTTAATTGGTAAATCAATTGGACTTTATACTGTCATTTTAAACCTGGTGGATTGACATATTATGGTCATCCTTTTTAAAACCCATATAAAATGATGAAATATATAATGAGCAACAAATAGCAAAATGTATGAAGGATTGGCATGCATTATAACTGTGCAAGGTTTTGTCTGGAATGGCATTGTGTGCATTTGTTGTTTTCTTCAAATGTTACTAGGGAATGTGGAGAAAATCAGTACTAACAAGAATTGCATGTACTTGTGTTTTGGTTGTTTTTTGTGTTGTATTACTTTATTTCTAGTTGTGCATCAATGTTGCACTGTTTTGGGACATGGGAATGAGTTTCTGAGACCGCTGGAGAAGACACCCAAATTTTGCAGGGGATGGTAGGTTGGTCATGGAAATAATATACATAATCTTAGTATTGTATATATAGAAAATAATAAAATTTAAAAATTTTAGAATTCACCATAAACATGAATGACAAATATTACAAGTTACAACTAAAAACATTGAGATACAAATTAGAAATGGAAAATTCAAATAAGCTATATAGAGTCTAGACTTAGTATTCTTTGAAATAAAATTCAACTTAGAATGAGTAATGAAATTCAAATTATGAACCAAATAAAAAATTCATGTAAGCTATTTAGATTAGCTTTTAAACTTAAGTTTTAACTTTAAAGTTTAAAGTCTACTAATTAGACCGGAGGGTCTAAAATTACGAGCTTCACGGGCTTGGCTAGTTTCAGCTTTCTGTTCACTAGAATAAATGCATGAATTAATGTCATAACTAGAGTTTCCCAATAGATGACTATATGCTTTTGCTCATTTTGATTATGGAAAGGTTATTGTAAGTTCAAGGTATGTTCAGCTTTATGACCTAGTCTTGTTATTTTTAGTAGATAGCACATACTATTGCCTATTTATTTTCTTTCAGTTAGGGCCCTTTTGTAATGGTTGGATTTTGTAGGTATCTATATTGGATTTCTCAAGTATCTTTAATTATTGGTTTCTGTCAACATAAGCTAAAGTAAATTTTAAGAATACATTTAGAATGTCAACATAAGCCAAAGGAAATTTTAAGAATACATGTAAAATACGTTCTCCAATGGAAAAGTAGTTCAAATCACTGGTCTCATAACTTCAGATTATCCTTTCCTAGTTCACTCTTGTAGGAGTGGTTATCCAGGATGACCACCATTTGTAAAATAATACAACTTTCAGCCACAAAATTTAGGTTGTGACCTACTTTTCCATGCGGTGAAACTGAGTTCAATGTTGTCTGGTTTAATATTGGAATAGTACATTTTGCTTGCTTGCTTTAATTATAATTACACTTTCTCCTAGCTCCCATTTCTGTGTGCCTATCTCTGTTTTTGAACCTAACTAACACTTCAGTTATTTAATTATATAGGATAATGTTTGCCAATATTTCATGTAGCTGTAACTTCCATATATTTGACAGGTTTCAACTTACAAATTTGGATTGTTGAACTTGATGTCAATTGTCAAAGTCAATGTTGTCAAGATTGGTCTCTTTGGATGTGGTCCCATAACTTATAGATCTAAGATGCATTTCCCTGCCTATTTTTTTATGTAATTCAAAAAGATAGAGAATGTGCAACTGTCTCTATGCATCGATTCTATTTATTAAGTTTCATGATACCTCATAATCTTGATTGAATTTTGTCTTATTTAAGTTTCATGATACCCAAAAACTAACTTGTTATCTCCTCCTCTGGGTGTATTGTTCATTAACTGCAGCATTTTCAAGGTACTGATGTGCAACAGAGTGGGGAAGCTGCAACATTGATTCAAATGTTGACCGTTTGGCTGGATCTTTTGGAATGTTCCCAATAACAAAGTGTTAGGAAATTGAATTGGTGGAATCAAAGATTAGGTTGATTGATGCAGACCAAAATATTTTCAATAGTGATCAACATGCTGATTACTACGTGGAAGCTTGAAATTAATTCCTGTTAAATTAGAATGTGTTTAGAATGTTTTTTAATGCAATTAACAATATATATTCAGTTTTTTTGCAGTAGTTTTACATCTTTTCAACTAGGAATTAAAAGGGCCTTCCTGTAGAATACTTTCTACAACTAGATTTATAGCTACTCCAGTGGTATATATAACTTTTATAACTGCCTATTCTTGAAGCTTAACCCTATCATTGGCTTGAAAGGATGAAACCCTACTTGTGAGCTGAGAATGTTACTTTGGCTAACTAGATGTGGCCAAAGACAAACTTGCACTTCTACAAGTGATCATTCAAGACTGAGTATCTTCGAAGATGGACAGTTTGTTACTTTAAATATATTGAAGTTATGAGACATGGGCCTTAGATGCCTTAGACAAAAGTGGTTGTGCTGTTCAATTAAAGTCTCATCTTTGTTAAGTGCAAAACATAGGGGGTTTCTCCTATGTCCAGCATTTTCAAGTTAGAGAGGCATTTGTATGCCTCAGTTTTATAGAGAAAAAACATAGGAAATCAGCTCTAGATATACAAAGTTGGAAGGAAATTTCAGATGATATCCAAATACTTTTGAATTAGAGTATAATTTTGAATTTTCATCTCAAAACACAAGAGGAATGTAATATGAATTGTGGAAGATAACTCAAGGTAACAAGATCTTTTCGATTTTTTACTAGGAATTGGTTGTATTTTGCACCAAGTTGCTATTAAAAGACATGAGCTTTTCCATGGGACGTCGTGGAATATGAAAAAATTCTATACTCTCCAAGGGTGTTGTAAGGTATTCTTGAAACTTTTTTGCATGTATTTCTTTTGCAATCTAAAGCTAAGGTATTGCGTGGGTAAGAAAGGTAGATATTATTATTCAATGTAATTGAGGTAACTTGTTATTTATGAAATATGTAATAGAAGATGCATCTCTGCATTGAGGACACAACGAGGAGTGAAAGGTTTTTCACAAAATAGATGGTAGAAACAAGAAGGTAAGGTCTACGTTATTTGTGCAATTTACAAAAATATCAATCTTTGAATTCACTAGTATTGCTAATGAGAATTTCCAAGATAGTTAGTAAAGCGAGGTTGAAATTCAATGGCCCAAGTTTGGTTATATTAATTGAAGGAAAATTTGGTTCTCATGGATCCTAAAACACATGCAATTTCATTACCTCAGTTACTATGAACTTTTCCATGCGGTGAAACTGAGTTCAATGTTGTCTGGTTTAATATCGGCTATTGAACATTAAAAATAATTTGTTTATTTTTTTTTCTACTTTACAGTTCATTGCTTTTCTAGTGATATTTTTTTATTGGATTTTGCAGGAGTGAACTTAACTAAGTGGGCCATTGAGTATGAAGAGCCTGTTGCAGAGACTTTGCCATTGAGTATGAAGAGCCTGTTACTGAGGCTTTCAAGCTGCTAAGTATGGGTTAATTGAAGCTATTGTGGGATCTAAGTATATTGGCTTAGCAGCCAAGTACAAGTGAGATGGTTTAGCCATTGTAATATTTGGAAAATTCATTGATGTAATAGATAATTTTCATATAACGTTATATGGAGATAGTTTTTGAGGAAACTCATAATTTTTGTAATACTTGATATTTCATATAATATAATTTGCTCGGTTTAAAACTTATATGGTTGTACTTTATATTATTTATAAGTGTTTTAATAAACTAATTAATGTGACATTGCATAATTCACATGTGTATTAGATGATGTTAAATAATGTATGATTCTTTTTTTTAATTTAAACATAATATCATATTAAAAATGTATATTGATTAATAATGGACACCATTAAAACTACTAAAATATAATAACCACACATAAAACAAATAGAAATGACTAAATTAGTGACCAATAAATGAAATTAACGACCAAAATTCGCATAGAAAATGACCAAAAATTGAGAGATATGTAACCAAACAATGAGATATAAATGACCAAAAAAATGACCAAAATTCGCATATCAATGACCAAAAAGCAGTTTTGGTGGCTAATTTATGGTCTTTTATTATGCGACCAAATTTGGTCATATTCTAGTTTGTCACGTGGTCATTAATTTGGTCATAAATGTGGTCATATATTTGCTCACTGATTCAAATATATGACCAAATTAATGATCAAATATATGACCAAATTAATGACCAACTGACAAGCTATAAATGAACAAAATAAAAATGACCAATTTTGATCGCATAATAAAAGACCGTAAATTAGCCACCAGCGATTGCCAAACCAAAAGTGGTCATTGATATGCGGATTTTGGTCAATTTTTTGGTCACTAATCTCTCATTTTCCACTAGTGCATATTCAAGAATGGTGTAGATGAAAAATGTTGATGAAAGCCAACATTCAACCTAAGTTTTTGTTGTATTGGTTCCTCAAATATTTATGTCCTTATATCGTGAAGGATGTTTTGACATACAAAGCTATGAAGTAGGAGCAGTATATCCTCTAAGATCAACAATTAGATTGATTTAGGATCAGTCTGGGATCGTTTACAAGATTATCCCTAATGCACCATGGTCAAACTCCAAACCAAAGTTCAAACCTGGGCCACATGTCGATGGTTATGTTGGCTCTGCAAGTACTAAGGTCATAGACCAGGTTACCAATCAAATGCAAATTTTTTGTATTAATCAACATGTGACCAGATAAGCTACAACTTTGTATAATCCCACCCAATCAGAAGATGTTTTCTTGGTACATTCATCGAACCAGAAGGGTAACCAATAGCCCGAAAAAAATAGAAAGAAGGGAAAAAACAATAGAAGAGGTGTGAATAAGCACACTTAGTGAAACCATGTCATATCATTTTCTTTCGTGGCATATGAAACAATACCCTTAATTGTAACTCTGCAGGGCTTATTCCCCATAGTAAAATGTATGTAAAAGACATAAGCTCTACACAAGAGCTGTTTAAGCCCTTTTGTTCACTAATGCTAATAATAAGTTTGGCTGGACTCTCTAGTCCAAAGAAACAGGAAGTTACATATTCATGAATAATGGTCTTCGTGAAGTTGGTGTATAATTCGAGACCCGTATAAACTGTATCCATTTCATTTTTCCTAGCAAGAAGCACTTTTATATCCAGACCCAATCGATCCAACAATTGCAAAAAAATAGAATTGAAAGTAGAGTCGACATGAACGTTTTCTATAGTTATGAAAAAATAGGCGGATCTGGGGCTAATAGAGAGATTCTCGCTAGTTTTCTTATCTGTCATAAGATGTGAATATTCATTTCAATTAGTAACTTGTCTAGTACAGTTTCTCCTTCCCAAAGAGAAGGGAAGAAATCAATATTAGTTTGAGGGTGGTTGGTTCTTTTTGTTACCAACGTAAAGCATGGGAGAATGGGGAATCAATGGATTACTTCAGAAGTCATTCTGAAAGGCATGAGAGGCACAAAAGTTGCTGTGTATTCAATAAATATTGGGAAATACATCCCAAAATCATTTTTAAGCCCCTCCCAATATGCCTTCCCAAATTAAAAAAACCCCTATTTTCACTATATATTGTATGTATCCAATTTTTCATTTACATTTTTTATACCCCTTTATATATCTACCTAGTATATTGACATGATATCCCTCTTATGACCCCACATGCATTCTACAATGCACCGTACTTCTTTCGATGTATATTGTGGATGCACATTACTTCAGCCACGATGCAATTACTCACCCACAAACCATTATGATTTGCACATCTAATGGTATACTGAAGAGATGTGAGATCACTGCTTGTATACCACAAATATTCTCGAAATTCTCAAGCAATCCTTTTCCTAGCTTCCTTTCATCCTTTGGAACTTATTTAGAATTTGAACCAGAGAAAAAACTGTGATTCTTCTCTTAAAGTGTTAAGCATGGAGATATGTTCTCCTTTCCATCAAATCTTCTAGAATAATTCCCACCTTCCTTTTCAATCCTTAGAAACATCTATTTTCTTTTGGTTCAATTTCCTGCCAATGTTATCTTTATGCCCTTCAAACTTGTCTTCTTTGAGACAACCTACCTTTCTAGAAGTGCTTCTTAACTAAGGCCTAGATGACCCAAATTTCTTCTGAATATGAAGGATTGTCCGATTGGCAATGCTCTTTGCATCATTTTTTCATTATTTCTCTTAAATCTTGGTTGGGATTTCAAACTATATTGAATAAATTTAGTAGAGACAACCCTTCCTTTTTTTTCTCTTCTCAAAACTCCCTTCTCGAGGACCGTTTCTTATCTCTATCTTATTTGCAATTCTCATTGGTATGTTTTTGTCACTAAATTTTTGTTGAATAACAACTACTTGGGATGGTGTCTCACAAGCATTTTGCAATTTCATTTCTGCTAGTTTTTGTGTAAGACGAGAGATTTCCTTCTTTATCTCTCCAAATCCCAAATCAATGCAATCATTTTTCACAAGGGTTTTATCTTTACCTCCAATTTCAGAATAAAATCTGGTTCTCACTTCTTCCGGAACCTAGGTAGCTTCCCTTGTTCATTTCTAACTGAGTTTCTCCAGATATCTAGACCTAGTTTTTTCATGAAATCTCTCTTAAATCATAATATATAAAAACTTGATCTTCTTTACATACTTCTGAACAATCTCCTTTCCAGTTCTTATCTCTATCCATATTTTCACATTACTATCCATCATCAAAATCCTCCATTTTTTTTTGAAACCCATGCATTAGAGGAAATTTTAGGTCTAAAATGGGCCTCCTAAGGAAAATAATAAAATAATAGTTATTAATTTTTGAGGAAGAATGAAAAAAAATACTTTTGTCTTCGTATTTTCGACATATCTCCCTGTGTTTTTACTCAAATTCTGAGTGGAAGAGCTCATTGGATGCTGAATTTAATTCTGCATCCAATGAATACCCACAATGCATACTTTTGATGGATCTCACTACCCCAAAAACAAGAAATACCTGAAAAATTGTGATGATGACATCATCATCACATTTTTTTAGGTATTTCTTGTTTTTGGGGTACAAGGGTCCATCAAAAGTATGCAATGTGGGTACTCGTTGGATGTGAAATTAAATTCCACATCCAAGGAGCTCTCCCGCTTAAAATTTGAGTAAAAACACAAGGAGATATTTAAAAACTACAAACAAAAAAAGTAGTTTTATTTTATGACAAATATGTCAATTCAACCATTATGGTTGACTTTTTTTTATTGAAATTATATTGGTTCTTGAATTCCAACTCACAAAATTTATTGTTGGCACGTTTTCTTATAAGGCCCATTTTAGACCCCAAATTTCCTCTAATGATTGTTTCCATCTATGGAGTTAGCTCTAATGAAAAGAAACACCAACAATACATGCACAACCTTTAATTTCACATTAAACAATATAATCTCCTCATTCTGAGGAGTACCATATTCAACGCAAGGATACTGCAAATCCCTACCAAGTTTTGAAGAATTTCTAAACCCAAACAAAGATATATTCAACTTGGTACTAGAGTATTGACTCTTGAGAAATAGCTTCAAACAAACTCCCAATTCTATGAGGAAATGAACACAATGGGAACTGGTATTTGAATAACAAGGTTTAGGTTTAGGGTTTTCATAATTGTTTGATTTTATGATTTTTTTAAAATATTTTTTGAGAAACACAAGTAGTATAGGATGGTATTTCTTCAAGAAATGGATAGGTTTGACATAAAATGTAGTGGGTTTCTCTTGCAACACATTGGTTACCCAGATTCAAGAAATGCATTCCAGAATAGAGTTTCTGACAAGTTTTTGTTTGAGATGGGTTTCACCAAGAAAATACTCTGGCATGCCAGTGGTATATCAAGTTTATCACTTCAAAACATAAATTAAACAATGCATTGTGCTTCTAGGCTTATTCTATCCATCTATCTGCACTATTATGTCATAAATACTATTTAAATATTTCAGAAGTCCTCTTACCTCTAATTTACATTTTGAAATTGAAATTGAATTTTTATACTTAGTCCAATAAGCCAAATCATCAAAATTAATCACATTCATTTCACTTGATCATAGCCAAATAAATGAAATATAATGAAACATATTTTTTTTTATAATCACTTTCTATTGATTATCAAAATCTGAACAAGGCATTCAGACTCCAGAGTATGTTCTAGAAAAATTGTACAAAACAGGATAACCTTGCACTTGCATATTTTCCAATGTTCTTTTGTAACATTAAAGAAGCTATGCATGAAACTCCTGTATGGTATTCATATGTTGCATGCACTTGTGTGCCCAGTGATTGCTCCAACTGTTCAAAAGAGCTAATTTGATGACTAGTTAAAGCTGAAGCCAATCCAAACATTGGAATAGAGTTTTGTTGCAAGAAAAACAAACATTCAGGAACATAATTAGAATCCAAGAATCTAGTATGGACAATACATTCTTTTATGCTTACATCTTAATTTAAAATAACTAATTGTGAAATAGCCTATAAGTATGTAAACATATCTATAATGGTCATTACCCACTGTTTACAATTTCTATGATTTCTACATAATGTTAAAAGAGACCATCATTATGTTTCTTTGGAATTTACCAAAGAGAAGGTTGTCCATCATGGACTATTCCTTTCTGATTATTTTTTATAACAAATCACAATACTAAAACTTAAGGGTAGAACTGTTGAAGAAGCATCAATTATAGTTGCTTTAGAATTGAATTTATAACCGTCATTCAACATCTTATGCTATAAGAATAAAACCATAGCTAGACAAATATCATAAGCGATCAAAACGTGTTCTTCAAAACCAGGGAGATGCACACATGGCACTAAAAAATATAGTGTCCTGTCAATTGTAGGTGGATTTATTAAAATAGGCTACTGGACAAATACAATGTGCTTACCCATGCTAACCCATGAATATAATTTCTTGTCAAAAGTGACCCTACTATAACTTGAAGACCATTGTTGAGGCATACCATCAAACCCCATTCCAAGTTCCAACCAGCTGGGTGCCATAATCTATGGTTGTTCCTTACAGATTCAATTCTGGCTTGTATTCCTTTTCTACAATTACATCAGAACGAGTGTATTGGCAATCAGAATGGTATGAGGAACCCTGATACTCCAAGTGCAAGTTCAAACCACATCTATTTAATGGGTTTGAAAAAGTTGATAACTAACTCGTTGTGTCCTTCATATTGTCTTGTTTACAATTGTACATGAATCCTGAAGGAACATGAAGAGATGCATCTATAGCACATATGACATCTCTAAAGAAAAAAATATTTCACATGTATCATTAATTTTCACTCCAATCTGGAAACATATATTTAGAAATTGTGAAGAATACCAAATTGTCTTAAATAACCAAATTGAAGGACATGTAAAACAATATGAAATAAGAAAACTCACCTCTGACTGAGTCCCAAGGAAGGGTCTTCATGAACCATGAAAATTTGACTATCAGTAGGCATCAAAGCATTGGTTGTGATTTTTCGGTACCTTCAGAAGCTAAAGAAAAGCATATATTATTGTGGTACAACTGCAAAATTTGAGAAAATGAAAAAATGATTTTCTCTTATGTAAATTACTCCATATAAATTACATTCTGAACAATTAAAAGTAATTCAAGTCTCTAGAGTCTACTTTACCTTTTGCGTATTGGAATAAATTAGGTTAACATAGCTTAATGATAAGTAGATTTTCACTTCCTTCTGCAGGTGTTAGAATATGGTCATTCTTTAGTGCTTCCTGTACCAGAGATCATATAACAAAATGGTGTAAGATACAAAGAGAAAAAAAATTATGGCACAAACCAAGGAAAAATATATAATATTAATGTACAACTTGATGACCTATAACACTTCCATTTTACAACAACATGATGCAGACAAAACTGACTACACATGTTGTATGAACACTTCGATAGCTTATCGCTTATGTAAAGAAGGAATTATAGAGTTCTTGGTTTATTTTGTAGTTGAAGCTCGCATATACAGGGTGGTTGTACTTTATTTAGGGAAAAATTATAAGGTAATTACTAATTAGAAACATGTATGTTAATTACTGAGGTAAATGTTAATAGAAAATTAATGTAGAACACAAATCCTTCTTCAAACATTATATGTGTACAAGTGAACAACAATGAGAACAATCACACAAAAAGGAAAATGCAAGAGAAAATATGACAACTGTAAACACTGTACAACTGTAAACACTAATGATCAAACACAAAAAAATAAAATATTCAATACACAAAATATATAAGTTTATAAGTTAGAACCATAAACTGCAATTTTCTAAGAGTCATTTGATGCCATCAAAATTGAAATATATTACAGAGAATGATTTACTGATACTACAGGTAGCAATACCAATGGAAAATATAAAACAGGTTAGATACTAGAACTGTAGATGGAAGGATATCATAGCCCATCACACACAGGAGAATGCATTATGGGGCATCATGAAATGAATATGCTTGATTTGAGGTTGACAGGTTTTCCAAATTCAAGAAGAAATGGTTCTTGCTACTGATATAGCCCATAGAAGCACTTAGATTTCCTAAAATTTCCTTTTGATGCACATGTTTGTCCTCAAATTTAGGCCAAAATTAGATCATTGTTTATTAGGGGGTCAAACAGGGATGATAATTGCTTTTAGGGCCTAGTATGTGCCCAACAACATGGATTTATTTCTGAAATATCAATTGTTTACTACTGATACTCATTCTTAGAAGTGCCCAGGTCTGAGTTTTATCCACTTTACGATCTTGTCAAAATTGTACCCAGAACACACTAAAACTTGGATTTGGTTGATTTATGTTTTTTCGAAGGTTGGGACATATTTTTTCTATTGTTGTTTGAGGCTAACAAATACTAGAAACTGACCAGAAATATCCTAGATCAGTTAATTAGGTTGTTAGGAGGATCAACATATGTCAAGGTCATCAAGGAATGTTCCTAGGGCTCATTTTGATTGTTGTATGAGGATTAGACATGACAACATACCCATGTTTCCTTTAACCATTCCAAACTATGTCAAACTCCATTATATTGTCCAAGACTAATGGGACTTCCTTTCAACCCATGTCGCTGCAATGTTCCACCCAACAATAGGCCAACGTGCTCATCAATCTCTCAGCAACACTACCACCCCTGAGCTGGGCATGATTCCTCAAGGAATAAGGGTTAAAGCAGGCTTACACATAGGCAAGATGGACAAATCAGCCAAGCCCACACAATAGGGTTTATCAGGCCGTTAAGGAGCTAGGAAAGGCTAAATGTTAAGCTGGTGACCTCAAACATTAGTTTTTTGAAGCCTACCTAGCCTCTCATCCTACTCTCAATAGTATGAAGACCAACCACTACATACCGTAGCAAAGCAACTAGTTCACAGCTTTGTGAAGAAGATGAGGACCACAGGGTGGCAACCCCAAACAAAAGGGTGAACAAAGCTCAAGTCAATCATTGCTTTAGAGTTGTTCTTGGCCTTGGCATGGCCAAAACAACTCAGTAACAATCCCAATAACCTTAGAAACCAAGAAGCAACCCAAAACCAGGGTAAATCAACAGCCACAAATCACAATGAAATGATGGCAACATGCTACTATCCGCAATAGAAAAGAAATTGAACTTCTAGCATGGAAAGGGGAAAAAATAGACACACAGAAAAACCCCAAAAGGATGTTTGCACAAGCAGCATCCCAACTAGGGTTAGATCAACAACCCAATCCCCTAAAGAAAGAATGGGAAAAACATGCAGTTTGTAGATGGGGAAGGAACCGATTCTCCATCGGTGCGTGAGGGGAAAAGACACCGCCAAAACATAACTGTGAATGAAAAACACATAAGGAACCCACATCATGGGTCACAATGGACAAGAGACCGCTCCACAATCCAGACACACCAGTAACGTTTTCCAACAATGGCCCCTTCTCAACGGTGAAGTTAATGTACCCTTCATAATCGGTAATGGTGGAATAAATCAGGACGCTACAAAACTTGGTAAAGGTAGAAGCTACAAAATCCTTGCGTGAACAGGAAGATGGAATATCACTTAGAAAACCATGGAAAAACACCCCATAATGAATAAACACAACAACGCTTTACAATCCCCCACAATGGAGGGGTCGCAACACATAATTTATGTCTGAATGAGAGGAAGAATGTTTTCTCGATTAATAGGGCAGCGTGTGAAAGGAAGGGCTGAACCCAAAAAAAGGGACGTGGACCCTTTTCTCTGAGCCCACGTGAGACGAGATGAACAAAATCGCGATCAACATAGTGGGTAGACCATCCGCTACCCAGAAGGCATGTCGTGGAGAGTGAGTGCAGGCGTGAGTATGGTGGTGGTATTTCTGCCAACAAATTGCTGCCCCAACTAACAACATAACAACAAAGTGGTGACACATGGCTGATTCCCAATGGCCCCCATGGGTTAGACAACCCCCCCTCCTTACTCTTGGGAATCATGCCCTTTTCATTTAATGTTGCACCATCGTAGCTGGCTATAGGTTTAATTAAATTGATGTGAATTTTTACCTTATGCCAAAGCTATAATGTGTCGGATAGCATGATATACCATTGGCAACGATCCCCATTGCTGAAACATAACACAACCTAATGAATGGTGTGGCTTTTTCCTTGAGCTCAAAACCATGATTAATTACAATATATACATCATCTACCTTTTAATGTAGCCAGGGTCAAAATTGAGGGCATCACAATCCCCTCCCCCTTGGAATAACACTGTCCTCGATGTTCCAAAACATAGGAATACATATACAATTTGCACATCCAAAATTTCAAAATTTTGTAGATCTGTCCCACATTCAATTATTTACTTTGAACGTCCAGGACCAAGCCTCTCAGCTTCCATGAACTTCTCCTGCTGGTTCTTAGCTTTCGGCTTATCCTGAAGCCTAGGAACTTTGCGGTTGCTTCCCTCTTCATGTTCCCTTGAGGGATAGTACCGGCGTAAATGGTGTCCTCCGCATTCCCAAAAATTCACTCGGTGCTTCATGTTTACCTACTCAATTTCCTTTGAGTCTTCATGCCTGGACCGTTCCGCAATGGATTGGTTGGATGAATGTCCCATCATTGATCCACCTTCCTTTCCTTTGTTGATTGCTCCTAGAAGGATTTTCACCTCCCTTTGCAACCAAATAGAGTCTTGCAAAATCTGGTGGTTCATTTCATTCTGCCTTTTCTGTATCTTGAGCATCTCTCCAGGATTCTCTTGGGTCCTCGCAATCATTTGAAGGAGACTTCCATCCAAGTCCAACAACTTTTGATCTGCTTCCATGATCAATGTGCACCATCGGATTTCACCTTTCTCGCCTGTGAAATGCATCATTGAAATTCTATTAGACCAAGCATAATATAGGCATTAATATCAGTCATTTAATTTCCCAATTGGCATGATACTCCAAGCCTCATCAAGGAGACTTTTAAATTTCCCATGCCTTCCCAACAGGCACATGAGCTCATTCATGTCCATTCTTGGGCAGGGAATTAACCATTCCAGCATTCACAATTTACTTTAAGCAAATACACACATTCTATTTTCAGTCATACATGCATTCAAAAACCTCTTATTTTCACAATGCATATATATATATATATATATATATATATATATATATAATCAAAAGGCAAGAGAGAGAAACAAGAGTTTTTCCCCTCTTTGTTTTGTTCCACCTTGGAATTCCACACCATTGCTGTGGCTTTTCATGCTCTCAACCTCTTTCACCTCACCATGAATGTTGGACCAATCCCTCTTGGTCATGACACTTAGTGTCTCCGGTCTATTTCAAACATCTCAACCATGGAGCCTCCCCACATGGTTGGTCTCGGCTGCTAGGACCTTCACAGTCTTGCTCCCACCTTTTTCATTACCGCTCATTCTGATCTCTTCAGGATAGTCACATGTCCACAAGCACCCCTAGTATGCTCTCATAGTCCTCGCTTCTAGCGATACCTATATTCAAACATTGAATAAATTCACATGTTTAGTTTATTCTCATCCATTTTGATCTATTAAACAAGAGCTTAAAACATCATAACCAAATCATATACGCATGCATATTCATAAGCAAGAATTGCAAAAATAATCCAATACTTATCTGTATTGTGTGTTTCCTCGTTGGTCCACAGGATCCTACTTCGCTTTGCAAGCCTTGGGATCGCCTATGGACTTGGATGTTGGGTCAGCATGCAGGCTGCTTCACAACATGCTTTTATATATACATATATTAGGCACAGTCAAGCCAACCCTCGTTGGGTTTATTAGACTGACAACAAATCGCCTGTACTTATATCAGCAATAAATAAATAAATAAATAAATAAATATATATATATATATTAGGCATAGTCAATCCAACCCTCATTGGGTTTATCAGACCATCAAAAATTCTCTTGTACTTATATCAACAACCAATGATCAGCCAAGAGTCCACTCCCTTCTCTGAGTTGACAGTCCCCTAAGAATGTCTCCTTCTCTGTAGAAGGTAGGATGAGCTTAATTCATTGCCCATTTGGTGTAGAATACCCGACTACATTTATTTATCCTGACAACATAAGCAATATAAGCATATTCATTAGCATTGTTTATCTAAAATTGTAACCACATTTCACGCCATTCACTATCAATTATTGAGACACGAGGAGTGCGTCCACTCCCTAGGGTGTAATCAATATTGAAAAAAGATTCCATGATCTGGCATTGGGAAAGTGTGCACCCCTTCCTGATGTGTGCCATGTAGGCCCTATTCATACTCAAGCAATCTGCCATAATGGAAATAAAATCAAAACATGCTCTGCATATTGAATCTAACAATTTGACATGCATATTCTTATCTAGGGTCACATAACACTTATCCATTTGTTGTAGCAGTATTCCTTCATTAAGGAGGAATGGGGTCTCCCTTCTTTAACTTGACAGTCCCTCGGTTTGCCATCCCAATTCCTTCTTACATTTCATATCCACACATGTCTTACAAACATAATCAATACCATCTCACTCATGTTGCTTACCAAACATGTAGTGTAGATGAGACATTTCCAAAATGTCCAATGGAGTTTCCCTCGAAACCCATTTCAAGATAAGGGAAAAGCTTCCTATGAAGTTTGGATCCTATAGGCCATCACACATGATCTTCTTGTAGTGTGTACCCCTGGCACATTCATTAAATAGCCAAATAGTCAATCATTATCTGATAATACAATCCAAATTGATTGTCCATAACCAAGCAAATGACATTAGTAATTAAATTCAATAGGAATTGATTCGCTTGGCAATGATGCGATCCTCAATTGTGGGTCTCTTGTGAGCATCACCATCATATCCATTATGATTTTATGCTTACTAGAATAACATGGACACCCACTTACAATGCATCCTCCTGACACAATTCTATGCAAGCCAATAGTGATTAGTAGTTGTTAGCAATTTCTCAAATCTGAAATTTACAAATTCAAATTTAACAATCTATTATGCATACAACTATCTTTACAACCATGAGACTCTTCTCATAAGGCTTGTCTCTTCCATGTGGTAGATTTTGGCCTTTGTCATGGTCTTACCCACTTTTCCATGCCCCAACAATCTACCTGAAACCTGAAACTTAGTCAGCCAAACACTTAGTAAGTCTTGATGCATATAACATTTTCATTGCTGCACAACAATCACTAAAGCATTTTCAGAATTTATAAAATTCAAATACTTCCAGCTGTTAATCACATCAATATTACCAAAACTTATTTACTTCACGCAGTCATTATCATTTTAACATTTTCAAGGTATAGTCACATCATTTATGCAATTTAAATGAATTGTTTAGATACTCCTTACTTCACAAGCATATCATTGCACCACCTTGCTCTTCCGTAGAGTATTTTTGGAAGCTAATCAATCATGACTACCCTCCTCATGTACTTACTATCCTGCATTCATAAAATCCTTTGAAATGGTTCCATAATTGTCATCAATCCATCATTTCAGCCATTAGTTATTCATAATATCACATGCACTATCTCAAGGCATTCATGCAATGCATCACAACCTTTGCACCCATACTTACGCAATCAGTTACTCACACCCTTCTTATGCATTCATTCAATGCATAACTACAAGATTCATAAAATATTTTTAATGCATATCCACTCAATGCTACCTTGCATTGATTCGGGACTACTATGCGTTCAACATACCATGCATGGCGTAACCATGACTACTTCATATAGGATGCATTACTATAATCAAGATCATTAGTACTTACTTTCCTTGGGATACTACGCTCAATCAACATATATAGGCCTGGCACATTTCTATATGAATGTAGTATAACATTCAAATATCCACATGGTATGAGGTCTCTTACCTTTACCACTCCATGGAATTTGTCATAATCAAACTCTTACCTTTATGGGTCCTACTTACACCCTTGGCATGACCAATTTGGTTGGTCCTTTGCAGGAGATTGCAGAATTGGCTCACCAACTTTTGGTTATGGACTTGTTGCCTTATCCCTTTCTCCAGAGGGTTGTTGGTCACCTTTGTCAGCATTAGCAACATATTTAGCCAGGTCCATGTTGTCATTGGTTTTCCCACTAATGCCAACACCAATGCAATAAATATCATTAGTGGTTCGTTATCAATGTATAATCCTTAATATCCTATGTATGCAAAGCATATCCTCATACATTTCTTCTATAAAACTTATGAAATGTAGTTATAATCAGAAAGATAGGGTTTAAGGAAAATTCCCTTTTCAAGTCCCACATCCTTGTATGGAACTCCTGTTCCACACAACAACTAGATTGACTTCATGGTATTGCTACCTCTAGGCATGCAATTTCCTAGATTTGTCCATTTGACAGTAGCATATTTCTCTTTCAGGCCATCATTAGCACTTTGCTACTCCACATTTAGATTCGGGTGATTCTCCCTTGTTCCCTACTGGATAATCTTTCCAACGCCTATCCACATGCTTCATTTTGACCTCGGGTGTGAAAACCACACCACCTCAACTATATTTAGGTCAGAAATGTTAACTCTAGTCACCCAGGGTTTTCTTCCCTTTCAGTCCTAAAACTGCTGAGAAACCCAATGAGAAATTTACTGCAAAACCCACTGGAACACTAGCTGGAATTTGCTGAAAATTCCACTGCAAACAGTTGAAAGCTACTTGAAAAATTACTGAGAAATTTCTCCTAAAATCTCAAATTTCCTAGGCCCAATCGGACCTCTTCCTAGCTAAGTGTCCGACGTTACGGATCCTCAGTGGAGTCATCTTCTGATTTTCATCGGTGATGTCCAAGACAATTCATCGGGTCCTTTATTTAGTGACCTTTCGGTGTTTTGGCGGCAAACCAACTAATCTTCCACACTACTCATCGGTAGTCTGCTTATCTATCCTTCTCTGGTGTATCAAACTTGTAGTGGTCTAAACTTCCGAATTTCATCGACGGATTGCTCTTCTACTTCCTTCCGTCGTAATTATCTAACCTTCCGAGCTGAATCGATGGTCAGATCCACTAAGTTTCTCCACGGCATCGACGACTGGGGCACTATCCATCAGGTGGATATCTCCTTAGGCATCCACAATGGCGGCCATCAAATTCACTATGGTTCCCGTGGACCGTAACTCTATTATATGTCAAAACGACTTCTGATCGGCGGCAGAAACACTAATGGCTTCGACATTGGGCAGTTAGTCTTCTAGGTAGCCGAAACGACGGAATCCCAGTCGAATGACTTCTCTGATGTCTTTCATCGGTGGTACGATCCCTTAACCTTCTTCACCATATCGGTGACTTAACCCTCAAACACATCAGCATTGGCAGTCTGAGTGTTTATCCATTGAAATCTTAATGCTCTAGACTTCCACAATGGCGGTGCGTGAATCATCAACTTCTTCCGACGTCCATTGACGACCAATACTACTATCATTTTCCAATGGCCAATGATTTTGTTCCTTAGAAAGTTTTTGAATTTTCTTCGTCCATCGGCGAACGAATCATCTGACCATCGGCGATGTGATCATCTAACCATCGCCAATGGCTGATGATTCTAGGACTTAGAAAAATTTTTGAAAATTTTCTTCTCTCTCTTCCTTTCTGAACTTCATCAGCTCAACAATCTTCTAATCATCGATGAAATAGTTCAATCAGCATCCGCAACGGTGGTTCGTCATCTTTGATATTTTTTCAATCAGTGGCCCAATTCGTTAATATGTTTCGATCGGTGGCCAAAGCGTAACTTGATTGGCATCGACAGTTGGAACGTCTTCTCGTCGAAAGGATAATGCTCTACGCTTCCGCAATGGTAGGTGCACGAACCACTAATTCCTTCTAATGGCCGACAGTTTCGGGCCTTAGAAAAAATTTTAAACTCCCTCCACGGCGTTGGCGGTCGCAGGCTCTATCCGTTGGAAGGATAGTGTTCTTGTTATCCACAATGGCAGCGTAGTTCATATAATTCTTTCCGTTGTTCATCGACGACGTCATCAGTTAACATTATTTGATGGCCGATGAAGTTGAAACTTAGAAACATTTTCAAAAATTCCACGCCATCGGTGGTCGGAGGCTCTAACTGTTGGAGGCATAGTGGTCTAGTTATCCGCAACGATGGTGCTCAATCGGCTAAGCATCAACAATCCATCTGTCTAAGTTTGTTGATGTGCCAATAGCCATACATTTAGAAAATTTCCTGAATTTACCTCTCTGTCTCTCACTACTTCGGTCATTGGATTAACTATCCATCGGGTGGCCTTCCCACTAAGTGCTCTACTGCATTGGAAGAACTTGTCACTAAGTTTTCCAATGGGCTGATGATCCTGGCACTTAGAAAAATTTCTGAATTTTCCTGCCACAATTTTCTGATTGCTGCTAGGTAGAAGGCAGCCTGCCTCTGCTATCTAATGTGTCATGGCCTATTAAGGCCCACGCTACAACCATATCTCTCATACCACACTGTAACGTCCCTGACCCTCTGACTGGTGAAGAGGACGCTACTAACACCAAACATACGGGAAAATAGCCCCATGAACATGAACATGCATATAATGCTGAAATAAAAAGGTTAAACATAATACATACTAAGATGCATAATCCTTCATATATGTAGCAGAAGAAAACATAAATTCATTCAAGCATGCAACATATTCATCCTACTCATCAATTAGTAAATATAAACGTAGATACAAAATAGTCAAGAATACTCATCTGATAAGAACTCTTCCCGCAACTAACTACGTTGCTACAACCTTCCACCCAACCATAGGCCAGCATGCTCACCAATCTCTCAACAACACTGCCAACCACGAGCTGGGCATGATTCCTTAAGGAATAAGGGTCAAATCAGGCTTACACATAGCCAAGATGCACAAGTCAGCCAAGCCCACACAGTAGGGTTTATCAGGCCATCAAGGAGCTAGGAAAGCCTAAATGCTAAGCTGGTGACCTCAAACACCAGTTTTCTCTTTCATACACAGCCTCTAATCCTACTCTCAACAGTTCAAAGAGTAACCACTGCATACTGCAGCAAAGTAAATAGTTCATAGCTCTATGAAGAAGATGAGGACCATAGGGTGACAACCCCAAACAAAAGGGTGAACAGAGCTCAAGTAAAACAACGCTTCAGAGTTGTTCTTGGCCCTGCTGTGGCCAAAACAAATCAGCAACAATCCCAATAACCTAAGCAACCAAGGAGAAACCAAAAATCAGGGTAAATCAACAGCCACAACTCACAATGAAATGATGGGAACATTGTACAGTCCACAATAGAAAAGAAATCGAACTTCCAGCATGGACAGGGGAAAACACAGACACACAGCAAAACCCCAAAAGGATGTTTGCACACACAGCAACCCAACCAAAGATAGATCAACAGCCCAATCCCCTAAAGAAACAATGGGAAAAACACGCAGTCTGCAGATGGGGAAGGAACCGATTCTCCATCGGCGCATGAGGGGAAAAGACACCGCCAAAAAAAAACTGTGAATGAAAAGCACAGAAGGAACCCACAGCATGGGTCACGATGAACAATAGAATGCTACACAATCTAGACACACCAGCAATGTTTCCCAACAATGGCCTCTTCTCAACGGTGAAGTGAATGCACCCTTCAAAATCGACAATGGTGGTGTAAAATAGGATGCTACGCAACCTGGTAAAGGTAGAATATACAAACACCTTGCATGAATAGGTGGATGGCATATCACTCAAAAAACCATGGAAAAACACCCCATAATGAATATTCATAGCAACGATTTATAATCGCCCACAATGGAGGGGTCACAACACAGACTTTCTGTCTGAACGAGAGGAAGAATGTTCTCTTCGATTAACAGGCTGGTGTGTGATAGGAAGGGCTGAACCCAAACAAAGGGATGTGGAATATTTTCTCTCAGTCCCCGTGAGAGGAGATGAACAAACTCACGATTAACATAGTGGTAAGACCATCCACTACCGAGAAGGCACGTTGTGGAGAGTGGGTGTAGGCATGAGCATGGTGGTGGTTTTTCTGCTAGCAAATTGCTGCCCCAACTAACAACAAAACAACATGGTGGTGACACATGGATAACTCCCAATGTCCCCCATGGGTTAGACAACCCCCCCCCTCCTTACCCTTGGGAATCATGCCCTTTTCAATTAACGTTTCACCATCAAAGCTGGATGTAGGTTTAATTAAATTTATGTGCATTTTTACATGATGCCAAAGCTATAATGTGCCAGATAGCACGATATACCATTGGCAATGATCCCCATTGCTGAAACATAACACAACCTAATCGATGGTGGGGCTTTTGCCTTGAGCTCCACACCATAATTAATTACAATATATACATCATGTACCTTTTAATGTAATCGGGATCAAAACCAGGGGCATCACAGTGAGTTTGTGGAATAGAGGGCATGCTGATGTCCAAATTTCTGAATAGAGAATGTGGGAATTTTAGGTTGTGTCTGATATGGGGTTGATGGTTCAAATGTTTGACAAAGACTTGAAATGGTGCAGGTTTCAAAACCCATAAAAAACACAAAATTCAGGCTGACTGCTGAAGAGTGATGTTTTGACAGAGTTTCTCCATATGCAATTCAAGTTTTCCTCTTGCAATAGATAATTCTAGGCCCAAGAGGATTAAAAATTTCAGAACTTGATATTTGTGCACAGGGGAATATCATTGAAAACACGGATCTAATATCACTTGTTGTGAATATACTATTCAATAAGCATATTAAAACTGCATACATACAATATACACCAAATATTGATGTGGAGTACAGCTCCCGAAAGTATTATTATGTTGAATTAAACATAATAAATAAAATACTGTGAGAAGAACTCCAAAAAAAAACACTGAAGTACGATAATAATTAATAATGTGTGTAATAATGACTCCATTGACCTTTTATATACAAGTTCTCACTCAATTCCAGTCGGGACCACTACTAGGATGACCTGGTATTTAATCAAACTGTTGGGATGATGTTTAATCAAACTGAGTTATAGTACTTAGTTTCAACCTTCTTCTCTTCAATGGGATTGATGGGATTTCTGAAATCTACTGTCGTTCATTCAATTGAGCAAATAACAAAACCATTTTCCCTGCTAAATATCACATTATAAGAAAAGGAATTAATAAAGTTATTTTTTGACAATTTAATAGTAAGAAAGACATTCAACAAGACATCTAAACTCCACAAACATATTTGATTGCAATATTAGCTGTGTGAACATCCACATGAAACAATATTATAGTGACATTCTTAAAAAAAGGGATTCTCAACAATCCAAGCCTCAACTTTAATTCACTTCTTTGTTCAACGGAGTTTGGAGATCACATACCTTGGATATTGTGTAACATATGTCCATGCATAGTGAACAGAGCACTTGAAAGTCTTCCTGCATGATGAGACAATATATTGAATAATGTGCATATGAAACCACCATCTTTCGTCCTGACTAATAACTACACCTCTAGGCCATATCTAGATGTATCATACCCAAAAATAAATCTAAAAACTAGAATACGTATTCTCATCTATATCCTATTTGTGTTATGGTAACTACAACTCAAAACCTACATAATTGCCATATGGTAAGCAAGCAATATCTGGCATAAAAGAAAAATAAGCACTAATTCTTAGATCATGGACATGAGAGTTAGATGTGTCATTAAAGGAAAATGAGAAAATTATAAAGTAAGCTTCCTATACTTTTCAAGAAAACCAATACTTTTCAATAAAACCAAACAAGGATAAATAGGAAATCCAAATAATAAAAACTGTAAAAACCAAGCATGGAATATGCCATGTACATGTCTCGAAAGTACTTGATGTTGAATTTTAAGGGTTAGAGGAGTTTTTAAATTTAAGTAGTAAAATTTAATGCATGAACTTATAAGATCATATTCAAAATAGTAGCAATGTAATAAAATTTGAACTAAAATAAGCAAACATAATTTTCATCTCTTTCAACTTAACGCTCCATTAGTCACTGCGTTAAAATTTGGTCCTCGAGAATCATCAAATGCCATGTACAGTAACAACAAGATAGAATAATGTACAGTCCACACAAGTTTGAACACATAATTTTCATCTTGTTCAACATTAACACTACTTCAAGTCCACATTCGGGAGTGTTTAAGTTGAACAAGATGAAAGTCATGCTTTAAACTTATCTCATATGTGTCTTGTCTCACTCTTGTACATTATTTTATGAAATTATACATTACAATTGTATCACAAATAAAACAAGAGGAAGGAAATACTCTTGATTCTGTTGTTAAAGGGTTCAGAAATATAAAAATTTGGAAAACATAGAATACCTGGCGAGATTAATGCATGAACATATAAAATCAGATTCATAACAATACTGCTATAATAAAATTTGAATTCTAATAAATAAACATAATTTTCATCTCTATCAACTTAACGCTCCATTATTCACTGCGTTAAAGTTGGTCCTCGAGAATCATCAAATTCCATGTACATTAACAACATGATAAAATAATGTATAATAGATATCAACAGTAAATAATCATAACTAATATTTGAATCAATGATATACTTAGAATATTTAGATTTTATCTTGCCATCAAAGGGACAAGTTAGTCTAGACAAACAATTTATGTACCTTGAGAGAGATCTAGAGAGGGTTAAAGAATAAGAATACTGAAAACATACTGAACTAGAATTCTTAGTCAACAAGCACATTCATACCCAGTACAATCATGCTGAAAAATGACACATAGTCATTCTGGGTAAGGATGCAGTAACATACTGCATAGACACACATGCATACTTTTCACAGTCATGCTTGAAAAAACACAGTCCACCCATAAAGTGAAACTCATTGTCACGCTGGGGAAGACCCCACATTCCACACAAGAAAATAGGCTCATGGCCGCCTCATGGTCACACTAGGGAAGGACGCACAGTTCACCCGAGAAAACAGATCATGGTCATGCTTGAGAAGGACACACAGACCACCAAGAAAATAGATAACGGTCATGCTAGGAAAGGAACCATAGTCCACTTAAGGAAATAGATCACAATCATGTTGGTGAAGGACCCAAGTCCACCAAGAAATAGATCATGATCATGCTAGTGAAGGAACACATTCCACCCAAGAAAACAGATCATGGTCATGTTGGCGAAGGACCTCTCAAGGTATCACCAAGGAATTGGTTTTTCGACCGTGTTGAAGGA
Organism: Pseudotsuga menziesii; assembly: GCA_001517045.1. Lineage (NCBI taxonomy): Eukaryota > Viridiplantae > Streptophyta > Pinopsida > Pinales > Pinaceae > Pseudotsuga > Pseudotsuga menziesii. The sequence continues at coordinate 251,009 of LPNX010371144.1, read as the reverse complement.
CCCACGGTGCACCAAGAAAGTGCAAAGAAACAATTCACGGTCATGCTAGTGAAGGATCCACAGTCCACCAAGAAATAGACTCATGGTTACACTATGCAATAACCCACAATCCACCCAAGAAACATGCCACGGTCACACTGGGGAAGGACCCACAATCCAATAGAATCACAGTCACGTTGGTGCAAAGTGACTATGTGGAAGGTGTAACAAGGAAAGCCCAGTGATGGGGGTGGTGCAGCTAGATATCACATGGAGCAGCAACAAAGATTATTAAAATATCACACAGAGGGAGAGAGCTCAATCATGTTGAGCAACATACCACAAACTGGATTAGTCTCTCATGTTAAATTAAAAATTTAATTTATAATCTAGATACTCCTTAATATAAGGTATCAAAACATTAATAAACATCACCTATGGAAAAATGAAGATAAAGGATCATGAGTCAACCAAGGGAGCCACAAAGAACCTAACCACAAACCCAAAAGGTCAAGGTGAACCATATAAGTTGGACATGCAACTCCTTTATAGGACGAAAAAGGCCAATAATATTTTCTCTTTGTCAAGGTACACTGTTTTATATATTTTTGTCATCACTATATAGGATTCATTATTTATAGAAAGTAGAACCACTCTATACCACATCCATACCCACTCCATACCACAACATGTGCACAACAATGAGTTTTATAACAAGAGATTTCCAAACCCTAACCATGTTTCGAATCAACAACAATCACAATTTTCTAATGAGTTAATATGAACTCCACACAAACATGATGAAATTAAAGAACATGATATTCCATTTAATAAAACATTTAGAAAACACATTTCATGAAACATACATTAAGTAATATTCCATTTAAGTACTGAAGTAGCAAAAGAAAGTATATGAAAACTCTAACATGGGCGTGGGCACCAAAATTGACAAAAAAAACTTGTTTCATCCTTTTTAAAAGTAATATTAAATATAATTGTTGAACTAGTCAACAGTTTAGTAACCCTTAAGAAACATGATTCAAGAATGCATAAAGAAATATTTGATAATCGATAACTTCACATAGAGTTATCTCAACCGTTCAACATCCGAACAATTCACTGCACCTAAAGATAAGAGAAATTAAAATGAGTATATAATGAGTAAGAAATTGATACAAATGAATCAACAATAATACAAAAAATAATACTTTATAAATACGCTATAAGATAGTAGTACAAAATATAAGATAAATTAGAATGGTTTGAAAACTTCACCCTATTTAAATTTTTAATGAAATCCTCAAAAATTCCGTGGTCGCTTTCTTCTAAGTTGTATGTGTCATTCTTGATATTGTATGATAGGTTTGTCGTTTCTATAACAAATTCAAGTTGTATGAAGATATGATATGTTGAATCATACTTATACATGCATTGCCCCTTTATTCTATTGTACCAAAAACATTGAAGCTCAACAACTTCAGGCCTATCCAAAAGATCAATGTCATTATGGTAATAAAACACCCTATTACCTTCCTTCTTTCTTATTCTTTGAACTCTTCCAATGTACCAAGTCCCAAAGCAAAGGTCGTGCTTTGTACTTTGAGATACACCTTTTCTTGTAGTACGTTCATCTACAACTATAGACTCGCTCTCAAACAACACCGCACATTCTGATCCAATTCCAAAACCAATTGCAACACCCTTTTGGGGGGCCCTCTCATCTTTCCTGGAGTATACTCCTTTCCTCACTTTAGTCAATATATCTTTCGATAATGTCGGGTTTCAATTCAATTGACTAAGAAAACAATATTTTTACATGTCCTTTCCATCAAGCTCAACCACTGGTTTGGTAGTTATGTTTACATTTTTATCAACAGAATCTAAAATTCCATCCAACTCATGCCTCCACTAACTTTCCATTGTTTGTAATTCACTATCATTGAGTACCATAAAAGATTAAGATTGGAATATGAATGTGGAATGACCCGGTGGAGAATTATCAACTACTTCATCCACATCTTCAAATGTTGGAAAATTGTGATCCTATGTCAATGGTTTAAGCCACCAAGAATATTCAGTGTGTCTTTTTCGTTGCATGCCAACACCTTGTAAAATTCCCTATGCATCCTCCAATCCTACCTTGAGAGCTTCTATAATTTTACTATCTGTGGAAATTGAATCATATTGTGACAAGACATCACCTTCCTCTAATGTTTGTTGATGCAATTTATTCTAGATACTCATTTGTTTCTTATGATATTTTTTGAAACGAATCCCTTGGGGATTCGATTATTCTTCAATAAATCTATTAAGTGTTCCAATAGCATGAAGTAAGTCAGCAAAATCATATGTCCTCTCTAATCCAACCATGCCACTGAATGTGCTAAATAATTTCTCACATATATCTGACCTAGTTAGGTGCAATACACATGGTAAGTTAGAGTATTGATCACGAAATAAAATCTCATCAACAAACCATAAAGTGGCAAGAAATTTTCACATATTCATATGCCTCTCTACTTATGAAATTAATGTTGACATTAGTATTTTACTGTTCTCTTCCCCAACATAACCATAAGGTGAAGAAATGATGGACTCTTGAATAATTTCGCACTGTTTCCCAAAGAGTTAAACTAGGATACAATAAAATATCAATATAGTCAACAACAATTGCTAGATAGGTCTCTGTACCTGATGTCCTCTCTGTCTTGCCACTTGTACTTCTCATTTCCTTCAAGCATATTTGGACATGCCTTGAAGCAATGCGTTGTGCTAAACCCCAGTTTTTGTGATCAATCCTCTATATATCCTCAATTTTAAGCTTGTGGTCATCCACTTAAAAAAATTTATAAACCATTCTTACATTGTTAAAACTAATCAACTCTTCTCCAAAAATCATATCTCATCAACCACTTAACAAAGGATTCACTAGATTTTTTCCATTGTGGATGTAATCCTAGTCATGAAATCATGTTACTTTAAATCCATCAACAACCCAGTTAGCCTCCACCCTTCCTAGGGAATTTGATATCTCATGCTTGTCATTGAGTAATAATACTTCAACATAAGCATTCTTCTCCTACTATCCCCATCTGAGGAATAACCAATAATAGGTCCTAAAACATGTTCCACATGTTTCTTCCATAGGTCTTTTACCTTTTCCCGGTGTCGATGGACAAAATTTGCATCAAACCTGTTGCACGTTGGATGAACAACCACAACCAAATGAGGAAGTTTCTCATGCAAAGGGTTTTCAATAATAACACATGCATAATGGCCAATCACACAATTCTTGAAGGCATCTGTAATAATCTCATATCCTGTTGTGCCCCCACCAACTGTCACCAAGAAATGTGATTGGCACTTATGTTCTTCTTTCTTACCACAAAAACCCACCAATGTATCACTTTTTGCGACCCACCTTACATATTTTTTCACAACAGTTTCATCTTCAGCAAGGAATACGGGAATTGGGACCTCTATACCATGTTTGTCTTTATAAAAAGCATAAACTTTCCCGATTGTCTCAAAAATGTACTCTTGCTCCCCTTGGATACATTTCAATGATTTTCTAACTTGCCTTAAAGTCGTAGATATCGAAGGGCCATCCAGATTCAAGCTAATAAAGCTATGTAATGTAGGACCTCCCCATAACTTAATCATCTCATAAATGGATTGAGTGGATGCACTATACCTTCTACCCAACTTTGAACGAACTAGGTTGTGAAATATATCTTGAGTTCCAAAACTGTATCTTTACCTTGTAATTTTTCTTGCTTATGAGCCTCACACACATCCTTGCAAACCTTGAACACATCCTTGAAGATCCTTCCTTCCTGCAGATTCGAACAACTTTTCCCTTAGAGACCTTGTTCTAATAGACAATGTAGCAACCTTTGTCCTCTCCCACCAAATAGATCGCATTGTTAACCTATGTGTATCATTTGCGTCTCTTTCAACAATTTTGAGTTCAGTTTGAGCCAGATGGTCCAAACTTATCCCTTCCCTTATATCTCTCCCATGTTTTTTCATGTTGCTCCTTAATTCTCGATATAAACGCATTCAAAATTCATGACAATTAGGTATCATCTTACAAAAAATGCATGTCAATGAATCAAAAGGTATTCCTGTTTTAGAAACCCTCTTACAATGAGTATGTCTATATGTACCATTAATACGACATTCAATACCATGATAATATAGTGTTCTCTTGGTGTGTTTCTCTATGGCCCACATTTTTCCACTGTGTTGGTCATCCATTAGAACCTTTGTGTCCAATCTGTCCCCTCTTCTCTCAAGATAGAGATCCCAATACCCCCAACAAAATAATATTGGGGGAGTTATTTGTCCTAGAAAAATATTAAAAAACACATTGGTTAATGATCTACTAACTGCTACTAACAAGTAATAATAAATAAAGTAATGTGTAAATTCAAATTCAAATTAAATTAAAACTTGGGTAATTAACACACCTAAAGTAGAAGCATGTGGACTTGTAGAAGCCCCAAGTAATGGTGATGGTAGTGATGGGATCAAGAACTTAGTCAAAATTTTTTGGTACTTTTCATTGGTAGGATTCTTCGGTCTCCCAAATGTTCCACTCCTCAACACAATTGTGTCATGTGAAGCCTCAACCATAGTATTAGTAGTGTGCTTATTTCATTTCATGTGTTCATTTAGAGAATTGAAAATATTGCCACTTGCCGACACCAAAGAGAACCATCTATTGCATCGTGTACATTCCACTCTTACTTTTTTCTTGTCCTCATAGTTTGGAAGTGTTGCTTCCACCACCTTGAACAAATTAGGCTCTTGCGTTTGGTTGAAATCATGTAGAAGTTTGCTTGCTTGATCAATCTCAATTTGATCTCTAGCCACTGTTTTCTGCTTTTCTTTGTTACCTGAAGGAATTTCATTAATTACCAACATTGAAATGTGACGTTTATGGGACCCTGTTTTCAATTGATTGTTTTTGAAGTTATGAACTGTTCATGCTACCAAGGATACTTCCCCCTTTCCATAATCAATGCCAAAAATTTCACAATGGATCTTTATATTAGGTTTTCCATTTTCTGAATATACCTTTAGTTTTAGATTCTCCTTGATAAACTCTTCCATTAAACTATTCACTTTATGTTCCCAAGATGCCAATACATTAGGATCAACCACAACTTGTTCTACTAACTCGGACACATTACCAACTCTTGGTTGTTTATGCATAGGTTCCTCCACATTCCCTTCAATGTTTTCATATATTAACGTTCCTTCCATTACATGTGGTTCCAATGTTTCAACAACCATCATGCATACTTTCCTCTTAATGCCTACATTTGTTTTTGTAGGTTTCTTTTTTTTCTCTTACTTTGCATTTAAAGGAAATCCAGTTGGGCCAATAATAAAATCAAAAGGATATTCAACGATTTCATCACTCACAATTTCACAATAGATATTAGCATATGTACACTGAAACAAGTACAAAGCAATTTGAAATATGCTCAAGACAAACAAAAGAGTCATGCAGACCTTAAAAGAACTACGAAAGATTTTAGAGTAGGTCAGCATGTTATTGTTAAGGTAAAAACCAGAAAAGGATCCTTTAAACTAGGGATATGTGCTAAATTAGCACCCAGGTATTGCGGACCATTGAAAATATTAGCAAGAGTGCGGCCAGTGGCATATCCGTTCGATTTTCCACCTAATCTTAGAATACATAATGTATTTCATATTTCCATATTGAAAAAGTATGTGCACGATGCTACTCATGTGATCGATTCGAATGTCATTCAAGTTGAACCTGAAATATATTTTCAGGTGCAACTGGATTGTATTCTCTCTAAGAGGGAAAATTTTCTATACCATTTTTTTTCCTGAGTCGAGCCCTTAACATTTTTTTCGGTTAAGCTTATATCCCTAGGTCTAATGTAAGCTGAGGACAAGTGCTTATACCTTGCTTAGAAGTGTTTTCATACGTAACTTAGGATTTGGTTTAGCTAGGCGGTTGTATGTTCTCCATAAGAAACACCTGCACAAGGGTACAAGGTTTTTCCATTAAGCATTGAAAGATAAGTAAGACCTGTGACCCCTTTTCCCTAACACATAGAAAAGGTCAATGGCGGAAAAGAGCATAAACAAAATCCACAACATATTCAACCAACAGAAAATAAAAATATCTTGAACAACAAGCAGTGACATTATAACATTACTCTGCATCAAAGGGATGTCACAGTTTAGAACATTTGATCTAAAACACTATAGATAGTTTAAAGGTCATGACCTTTAAATTTGTGGATCTAATTTTACACATTGCAACCAAACTCAAGATACAATTAAATGGTTGTCACAACTAGTAAAGAACGTAAATCATAACATCTCATGGATTTATCTTCTTAGGATTTTACAGATTGGTATATATATTTAAAAAAAAAGAATTATTTTCGTAAGTTAGGAGATGTTACATCCTCCTCCCAATGGGAAAAAAAAAGAGGAGAGGTGCTAGAGGAGAAGGGGACCTTTTGGAGATAAGGTTATGCTGGAGGAATTCTTTTAGAGAAGAGAAGAAAGAGGGCTTAGATCTAGGTTTCAAGGAAGCTAGATCAGGCAGAGTTATATGTACTTATTCCAATAACTTCATTAATAAAGAAAGTTGTTTCCTTCCATATCTATGTTATGTATGTTTCAATTATTTCTGAGAAATGATCTTGATTGTACTTATGTTTTGAGTTTCAGTCTTTATATAGCTTCATGTCTCATATTTTATAATAGTTGAAGGTGCTTTGAGAAGGGTGATTTCTTTGTTGCAAGTATTGGAGCAGTGGAACTAGGAAGCATTTGGAAAAGAACTAAGCTAGGATCAACCTTCAGAACAAGGTATGCATCCTCTCTCCCTTTGAACTTTTCCTTTAATATATGCTTGTAGAACCTCACATGTATGTCTATAGAACCCCTAGCATGTTGGTGGCCTCAACCCCAACCATAGGATAAATTCCCTAACAACAACAGTTGCATGTGGAAGATTCTCCTGGTTCTTAATACAAGGCATGCCCCATCACTAAAGCACACTCTCGCTCTATTCATGGAGAACCCTAGAGTTAACATAGGTTTTTATGTTTCAAATAATAATTTTTTTGTCTTTCACTTTTTTTGGCTTTCTATGCTAGATATGCTACTTGTTTGTAGTAATGTTAGCTCTAGGTTACAGTTTATATACTCTATACTTTTCAAACTGGTTCAAGCCTATTTTCTCTCTCTTTGGAGGGATTGTTTTGGTTTAAAACTTGGAAATATGCTCAATATTGTTGCATAGTTAGGTTGGTGGTTCCATCTGCTTTGTCTTTTTCTTTTCGATATGATAATATACTTTTATACAACTTTACAAAATATGTGTATATATAGATATAAAAAGTACGATTATTTATTATTATTATTATTGAAAAATCTATATAAATAATTAACTAAACTAATTAAAAAAAAAAATCTATATAAATAATCAACCCAACCAGCTTTACAAACCAACAAAAAAAAATTGAATTTTTTGAAACCAGAATCTGAAATATATGTTTTAGGTGTTTAAGTATAGTTTGCAAAATTATATAATCAAAATTAAAACTGTTTTATACTTGAGCATTCGTTAAGTTAATTGCTATAAACAAAATTAGTGTAGCATTACAAAGTGAAACAAAAAAATATTCAGAAGCTCGAAAGTTGCTCTCCACACTTTCTAGAAAACCAAAAATTTAAAAAATAATTGTGCATTCGAAACTCTTCCGTTTCAAGACGTATCTGGTAATCTAGAGTCTAGATTAAAGCCATCTTGTGTAAGGGTAAAGTACCCCCCCCAAAATGAAAATTACCTGAACTTTAGGTCTTCGGCACAACACCGTAATTAGCATTTATTTGTAAAATTTATGTTTTTGGTAGTGCAGTAATTAGGGATAGATATGATTGAATTAACAAGGGATAAACATGATTGAATTCAGAATTCTTTCAATCATATATAAAATTATTTGTATTAAGAAAAAAAAATTATTAAATTTAAACTGTTATAATTAAATATTAAATATTATTATATAATGATATTGATGTATAAAACGTGAGTGGTTTGTTTATTATCAAATTTAATAATGATAAAATGTAATTTATTTATATTGATATCTCTAAAATATATATCAAATGAAATAAGTAACATAGTTACTTAGTACCTACTATTTACGTAATAGTGTAAATTAAATTAACACCATAGTTTTTTTAAATATTTAAATATATTAATGATATTTAGTATAAAACCTAAGATAATTATAAAATATATAAATTTCCAAAAAGCTTTTAAAAATCTTTTTAAATATTTAGTTATTATCAAATATCAAAATAAATATAAAATCTGTTTGTTATATGAAAATCTTGATACCAGTTTTTTAAAAGGAAATAGAATTAAAAAGTTATTTTTTGCAATTTATAGGCAAATACATTCATAATGTCTAGGTTAAGTGAAGATATTAAAAATGCAAAAAAAACATATAAACAACAAACTTAAAAGATATTAATAAAAAAGTAATCTTCACAATTACTAAAAGAAGCCATTACGTTGTAAGAAAGATCAAATTATGTAGATACATCAAAATTTCCTCAAATTAAAAATTGTTGATAAAACATTAAACCTACAACAAAATCCAAATATTTAAAATATTTTAAAAAACAAATTGATATTCCAATTAGTAAAAAACAATATTAATTTTTTTTATAGTTTAGAATTTTTTTTTAAAAAACTAATAAAAATTTGAATAAAAAACACTTTGAATCTACAATATTGATGTTGTTATTTCACTCAAATTGCAAATGTTGACTTAAATTAAAAAAGTAAAGTTGTAATATTATTACATTATGTAATCATTTTTTATATTACATTAAAGACAAAGTATAATGAGCGAAATCAACATTAAACCTACAACAAGTGCAGATCCAAATATTTAAAATATTTTTAAAACAAATTGATATTTCAATTAGTAAAAAGCAATATTTCCAAATATTTTAAAAAACAAATTGATATTTCAACTATTAAAAAACAATATATTATAGTTTAGAAAAGTTTTAAGAAAAAAATTAATAAAAAAATTCAATAAAAAACACTTTGAATTTACAATGTTGCACTCAAATTGCAACTATTGATTTAAGATAAAATTTAAAATTGTAATATTATTACATTATGTAATTCATTGCTTATATTACATTAAAGCCAAAGTATAATGACCCAAATAAACTTTGAGCAAATATGTTATGATTTGAAAATTATATAGACTAATATATTATGAAATATTAATATATTATAATGAAATTAATAACAAAGTTGCATAATTTTTATTTAAGTTGACTTATGGAAGAAACAATATATTAATTATGAGAAATCATGATTCGAAATTTGATGATGATGATGATGAGGAGGAGGAGGAGGACGACGACAACGACAACGACAACGACGACGACAATGACGACGACGATGATGACGACGATGATGATGATGGTTAACGTCCCCTAACACCAAAACAAACCTAAAGAAATGAGTTAATTAGTTTGTTTTAAAATTGTATTTCTATGTTCAAGGATCTTGGAGAGAAACGTCTCGAGCTCACTATAATTTTGACTAGTTAAAAGGCTAGGAAGGTTGATATTGCAACAAAGATTATGAAAGTGAGATCTAATGTGGGTGTACATAGGGAACTTTAAGAGGAAGTGATTTTCATCCTCAATATTTATATTTTCACAAAGATGACAGATCCTTTCCACTCATGGTGTTTTAGGAACTTCCCAATGACCTATTTCACTATTTAGCTCATGAGAGTTCGTTCTTATCTTAGTTATATTATTTTTTTTCTTTTAACTAGTTAAAACAAAGAAATACTTTTGATCTTCTAGAGTAGGATTGATCACCCCCTTGTAATATATTAATTTTCATTTAGCCTCTAAGTCTTTCTCACACCACATTTTCTCTTTAAACTTATAAGTAACAATATTTCTAATGTTATTAACATTTTACAATGCAACATTTTTGTCGATCTCCCAATACTTTAACCAAGCCGTGGTATCTTTATACCAACCTCGCTTGATGCTTAGGTGGTTTTGGCTGGAATTTAAAGCTAGCTTACGAAGTCTATGGTATCCCATGTTATTGATTTTGTGGTTGTACAATAGGAGCCTAGTCATAGCTAGGAACTCAATATGGGAAATACCCACTTCTATAAGGAGAATAGGGTAGGGTGTATTTCTTTTAATTTTGAGGTTATATGTTATAAAACACTACTAGACTTGCTAAATATTTCTCCATGATTCTCTAGAGATGCTGCAACCCCAACACTCACACCCATACAAGATAACAAGAGTGACTAAAGTTTCAAAGAGGAGATTCTCTTTATCCCACATCACAAGGTTTGTTGCTTTACAATTATTTTCAAGACCAAAATAAGCTTTCCACCCTCCATTAATCCTTTTCTTAATGCTATAGTTCGAGTTGAGCTTGTGATGAATATCAATTTCTAGGTATTTGTAAGAAGACACTTCCTCCAAGTTGTTATTGTCATACACAAAATTAGCATACTATGTCCTTCTTAGATTTGATAATCATAATTTTTGTTTTGTCGGTGTTAACGGTCATACCCATGGTAGAGAAAAAATCCCGAAGAAGTCTTAGTTGTTTATCAAGATCATATGGACACCTTTCTAGAAGAACAATATCGTTAGCATAGAGAAGAGGGATGATGACTATTCCAGCTAAGCAACCTTCTACAGGGTAGGCGAGAGGGGTCAACCTTGTTCAACTCTGATATTACACTTAATATCTTTCAACCACTCCTCGTTGCTCCTAAAATAGGCAATGAAATTCATGGATAACCTTATTGCAGAAGCTCTCAACTTGAAAGGAACCTTTAGCCCTTCTAATCTATTCCATAGATTATTTCTAGGTACTGTATCAAAATCCCTTTTAAAGTCCACAAACAGAAAAAAGAGATTGGATTTATCATTACAACATTCCTCCATAATTATTCTAAGTGTAATGAGGTGGTCTGTTGTTGAGTGTTGCCTTCTAAAACTTTCTTGGCCTTTAACCCTATTATATTCACTTCCAAGCCATATGTTGATCTTATTTTTCCAAAATAATACCGTATAAATTTCGTAAGAGAGGGCTAATCATTATTGTCCAATAATTAGAGGGGTTACTTGTAGCCCCACTTTTAAAAATAGGGATAATGAGGCTCTGATTCCATGGTTTAGGGAACCCTTGTTTGACCGCTTGATTGAATAGCTTATGGATATGAGGGATGAGGATGGGACCTCCAATTTTAAATATTTCTTCCTTGTAAACTTCTGTGTCCTTATATTTTCCACTTTCTAGACGCTTAGCCCCAAAATCTATGTCTTCTAATGAGAAAAATTCTTTCATTGTGAGAAGGGTTTCAAAGTCATCTATGACATTTGGGGATTCATGAAGCTTTTTAAGATAGGAATTCCAGTCATGTAAAGAAATTCTGTTATTATCTTTAGTTTTTCTAGTTAGAATCTACCTCCGAAATTTCTTAGGAGCCACCTTAGAGAGGTGTAAGAGATTTTCTTATCTTTTATGAATATATTTCATTTTTTCCTTTTAGTTGGGGATTTGTATATTTTCATCTTGTCAATTTTAAGCAACTCATCAAGAGCTTCCTTAATTTCTATCCTTGCACTTTTATAATCTTTATCTTACCAGGGGTTGTTTTATTTATTTATGTTATTACTCGAAACTTCAATTGAGATCTTGTTAATAGAATATGGGAGGGCTGTAGTAAAATTATGATAGAGGTCTTCTATGTTGTGTATACTTGATAAAGGAAGAAAATTAATTTTTAATTCATTTAGAAAAAGATCATTTTTATTTCTAACAAAGATCAAGTTTTTTTTGGCTACGAGGATTATCTTCTATGGGATCTCTATGCATGAAAAAATTGAGAGTTACAATTGTTATAGCTGATTTTACCATGCATGGTTGATCACATATTTATGGCCTTCCTTGTCCCTCTGCAAACTCTTTAGACCCCATGGACTTATATTATCCTTTGATGTTCCAAGTTCATCCCTAAAAAACCCTTGTTTATCATTGTATGTGACTTTTAAACCAATACTCACGTGTGGGTGAAAACTCAAAGTTGGGTAACACTTCCATGAGAATCGAGTGCCCAACCAACATAGCAGGAGTTATTCGGTCGAATAACTATATTTATTCGGTCGAATAATGGCATTATTCGACCGGATAATTATAGTTATTCGACCGAATAACGAATCCTTTATTTGACCAAATAAACTTTAACGGTAACCATTTAATTTGATGAAACGGATTGCCGACCGGTAATTTTTATCAGCTTCTCAATAATTATTCAGCCGAACAATTGTTTGACTGAATAATATTTTACCATATAAGGTCAGCTGCGACCTCATTTCAATTGTTTTCCTTGTAGCGATTTGTCATCGTCTGATTGCTCCTGCCACCCATCACGCCACTAGTCTCGTTTCGCCATCCATCTCGTCTCATCTCGCCACTTGCCTCATCCTCCTCCATGTCACCCAGTCGTCTAACGTGTACATCTGCCATCCTGTCACCCTTCTACCTATCTATTTTCCCCTTGGTGTGGAGGTCTGTTCGTGGAGGTCTATTTGGCGTGGAGGTCTGTTTGTGCAGGTCTACATGGTCTTATCGTGGTGTGGTGTTGCTGTGTTGCCCCTTGACTATGAGGTAAAGCTTGTCTAACTCTATATAAATCTTGTGTAATTCTTAGATTATAGATAGTTTACCTGTATTTGCATAATAAAGGTTAGAATCCTATGTTACAAGTAATAATAAGTACTGAGCTAATACTATGTAATATAAAGGCAATGGTTTTAACTATGATAAAGCATGTAGAGATTTTTTCCATATCTATTCAATTACAAGTAATGAACTAGTCATGTTCACTTGTTATGGTATTACAACACTAGTAAAGTAAGCATAATAAAAGCACTAACATAGTGATATCTGAATAAGGACAACATAATCTTTGTTAAGTCATCATGATGAGTACTCTTATCAGATCTATACCATTAAGCTATTATGGAAAGATAGTGTTGTAATTAGAGTTGAACAGCTCTGTCCATTTGGACAGAGTTGCACAGCTCTGTCCATTTGGACAGAGTTGAACAACTCTGCCCATTTGGACAGATGTATGTTCTGTACACACTAGTCTTTACATGATTACCTTTATATATTACATAATTAGTACAGAGTAATAGCAGTATATCTTAGCTTATGTGCTTGTTTCATATTACACATGATAAACAAGGGTAACCATTCTATTATGTTCAATGATTCCACCTATTTTATTCACATAATCTCTAAGCTCATAATTACAATGGTAGTAAGCTAATGTAGTACAACTGATTACACTACTGGTTATGAAGGTTACACTTATATAGTTTCCATAATCAATACAGGTTAGTTATAAGCAAAATATAAGTTCATAGAATAGAGTGTATTCAAAGCTTATATTGGTATAAGTAACATAGTGTTAAATATACCTGTGTTTAATATGAAGAGTTACAAGCCTATTTAGGCTTACATGGTTAGAATCCATGACCTGAACTATTCCCATAGATAACACACGGTTAACAAATCCAATACAAATGAGAAACAAGATTAAGTGTTCATAGTTAAACATAGAGTAATAGAAGTCTATAAGTAATAGTATTATGCATAATATACAAATATATGAAACTGTAATCATACTAGTCTTAAAGCTTATGCTTGGCAAAATCTCTCTTATCATAGATAGAACTGTTCTAAGAGGGGCTAGGATAGGATCCGTTCTCCCTAAAGGGACACCATCGTATAGTTTATATTGAATAAAATCCCAGTTTAACCCGATTCTCCAGTTTTACAACAACCTCAAAAGAAAACTCCCAGCCTCTACACACCCATAAATAGCATATTGTAGTTGATATACACATTCAATTTCTGCCAATTTGGATAGAGTATAACAGCTCTGTCCAAATGGACAAAGCTGAACAGCTCTGTCCATTTGGACATAGCTGATTGCAAAAAAAAACTAAAAGAACATATGAAGCACTATTGATATAAGATCTTAGATTTTGAATTTGGCTTTAAGTGTAATAGTTATTTTAAATGATTTTGATTGTCACGTCCCCATGCCTCTGGCCAGCGAAGAGGACGCAACTACAAGATTCAAACACTCGGGCTAAGAGCCCCATGAACATATGCATACACAAAATTGCTGAAACAAAATGCTTAAACTTGTATATTGAACTAGAATATGCTCACATGAATATTTATCATGCACAGATGCAATCATCTATCAGACACAGTGGAAAAATCATACATTCAAACAAGCATTCATGCAACATGTTCATCATATCATTAACAGAAATTAAGTTTACAGAAGTAAAAATGGACAAGAGCACTTATCTTTTGATGAACTCGTTCTGCAACCAGCTACGTCGCTGCAACGTTCCACCCAACCATAGGCCAGCGTGCTCCTTAATCTCTCAGCAACACTAACACCCCCAAGCTGGGCATGACTCTCCAAGGAATAAGGGAACTAGCAGGCTTAGACATAGCCAAGGGTATACAAAACACACAGCCAAGCCAACAGAGTTGGTTTTATCAGGCCATTAAGGAGCTAGAGAAGGAAAATTGCTAAGCTGGTGAGCTCATTACAGAGCGAAGAACACCTACACCAGAACTAGCCTGGCCTCTAAGACACCCAAACACACCCAACACAAGGAATCAGTCCCTTCTCTGCTACACAGTCCCTCAGGCCCTGCATTCCCTTCCAGTGCTATTCAGGGGTGATGGAGAAGAAGGACAGCCCTCTAGCTCTGTCTGTGTGGTTTCCAGCCACCAGGTTTATCAAGAAAATCTAAGCCAACATCCCTGCTCCTCTCACAGTCCGAAGACCAACCATTGCACTCAGGCAATTAATTTAGCTATCACAGCTTAAACAGGGAAAATGAATTCAAACTATTTGCAGCAGCCTCAGGGAATAAAAACAAACACGGTTCACAACATGGGGAAATGATAGTCCATTCCTGAACAACTAAGCAAATGGATAAGAATTACGCAGACCGCACACAGTTCTTGAGCGTGAAAATGGCCTCCTATAGGAAATCGTGGGTGACAAAGACCAAATAGCTCCCAGTTTCCCGCGTGAATAACAACCACCCAGAGCCTAGTGCATGAGAGGAAATCCACATTGAAACACAAATACGGGGCAAGAACACCCTATTCCACGCTATGGGAAAAACGTGAATGACAGTAGAGGTGCCACCAATCCTTTTTCGGGCTGCGTGAGACCAAGCCGCAAGGAGCCTGTGCGTGAGAATAAATCAGACAATGGAGGCAATGCGTGAGGATGAGAAGGCTACCGAGAGAACGCGAATTGGAAGAGCATGGGTGTTTGGCACAGACATGGAGAAGAGAGATCCCTGTGTGAGTGATGGCAGTCATTTTTCCCAGCCATAGTGAAGTCAACCAGGGTGGAGTGTGCATGTGGGTGAGGACTGACAGTCCTGCCACCCCACTCCCAAAGACCATAACTGCCTCAACCACCAGCAACCTTTCTTAATGAAAGTGGTTGGAATAAGACAAGGGAAGAAGACACATGGGTTTTTTTCTCTCATTGGCCAAGGTTTGACAAATTCTCCCACATACTAATCCTTGTGAAAATCATGCCCCTTTCGATTTAGTTGCCATGATCATAGCTGGTCGGGTTCATTTAATTAATTATAGATGCATATTTACATGATGACCAACACAATATATGCCGCATGCCCCGATGTACGATCGATGACAAATTTAAATCCAAAACATAGCATAACCAACCAATGGTGGGGCCTTGGACTTTAGCTCTGCACCATGATTATTACAATATATACATGATGTACGTTTAATGCAACAGGGTCAAAACCGAGGTGTTACATTGATTAAACAAAATTTAACATAATTTCAAATGTGTTAATGTTCTTTCTTTTTCTATATTTTTTAATTAGCCTATTCTTATTCTCTATGTACATGAAATTTTCTAGAATATTTAGATAGCTCTATCTATAAAAATCGATAACTTTTTAATTAACTTATTTTTATTCTCTATGTACATGAAAAATTATAGAATATTTAGACAGCTCTGTCCAAAATAATCCATGGTTATTTAGGCTTAAATAACTCCACCAGAGAAAAGATCCATGGTTGGGGTGTCCAAATGGACAGATCTAGGGGTGTCAGAAAATTAGATATTTTATGTCATGGAAACTAAGGGAACTAGGGAGTTAATGAACCGCACAGCAGGGGGTGTTTCTATGTAGGGTAAGGTATCTGTGGAGTTTTGGTGGGTTATGCAATGATTAATTCATGTCACCATTAATGCAGCTGTATTATGTAGCATCTCTAAATGACATTTAATACTGCAGAGGTTGCAGCTCTGTCCAAATGGATAGAGCTGATTTGTTCTGTCCATTTGAACAGATTTAATGAGCTCTATCCAAATCTATCCAAATGGACAAAGATGATCAACTTTGTCCAAATGGACAGAGCTGATCAACTCCCTTAGTAAACAATTTATTTCTGTATGTTTTTTTGTTGGTAGGGGACAAGATTTCAAAACCTTTTCATTTTACTTCTTGCCTGAGTTACAACTTCAGTTGTAGTGTAATAACTATATAGTTTTGTCCATAAGCTCTACTACTTGCTTTAGTCCATCCAACTACTAGCTGAAGTATAAGCCCCATGGCACTTTATGACTATCTTAGTCCATAATGCATTGCATTAAGTTCCATTGTGATTTCATGCTTTTCTGAAAACAACCAAAAGTGTAACATAAAACAATAGAGATAGAATGGACTAATGGGGGGGAATCCATAGGTGTATGTAGTCATTCCCTAGACGCTCACCTTAGTCCAAGTTGCAATATATACGTCCTTGCCATTTGATGTGATAAATCCATGAAATAACAATAGCTGATTGATAGCTGTCAGTTGATTCACTGCCCTTAATCTTCATTTCTTTATACAACCAAAGGCACTAGGATATATAATTCATTGTAAACACTCCAGATCCCAGAAGAAGGTAAGTGGAGGTATTTAAAGCTGAGAAATGAAGAGAAGGAAAGGAATGCCAGATATCTTTTACGAGATTATGTCAGTTCGATTGAGACTGCGATGTAGAATAATCTAGAAATACTTTCTCCCTATGAGATTCAGGGATGAGCTAGCTGATTCACCTATGATATAAGTTCAGTTGAAGAAATAGAAGCTCTATATATATTTAATAGTGACTATGTCACTAACAAATCTATAACGACTACGTAGCTAGTAGCCAGCAGTAGTGTCTGTCTGTAGAGTAGGTAAGTACTTGCACTTGCCTTAGACTATATTTTATACTTAGCAAAACATAGTTCATGCACATGCAGTTAAAGAACTATTAGATAATATTAGTGATATCTAGGTCCTTATTGAAATCTTAGTTTTTATAGTGGCTAGATCTTTGAAGTTGATTAATTAACATGTAGAAGGTTAGGTCCTTAGTGATTGAGGCATTACAGCTCTCGAACTTCAAACCTGGATATTTAGGCCTGACACACCATCTCCCCCAATTTTTCACCTCTTGACTTGCAAAACTATTTAATGGATCAGCATGTTTGGCTTCAAATTACTCTACGTTTCAACCTTCGGCCTCTGAACCAAAACAATTTTATGGCATGTGTTGGGGTCAAAACGTTATACAGCGTGCATAGTAACCATCATATACCATTGTATTTAGTGGACTCAAGGATCTTCCTTATCATGAAGAAGCCTCACCGTCTTTATATATGTTATTTCTCCATACCACCTTTGTTTTTTTATTTATATTTCATTGAAATCTTAGTTTTAATAGTAGCTAGGTATTTGAAGTTGATTAATTAACATGTAGAAATTTATATTTGTGTAAACTTGTAGATATCATATCCAATGGAAAGAGAGAAGCCTTTGAGATAGAATCATAGGAGGTCATCACATTCTTCGATAGTTGGTGTCCAAAATTAAAATCAAAGATTATTGACTTCAGCTAGGGACTCAAGCTTATTGTATAGTTCACATTCATCTGATCATCGATGTGACGATAGTGGTAGAGATGATTCCCCCTTATCATCTATGGGTGAACGTGGATCTCGACCTTCTGTACGGGAGACAAGTGTGGAAGCATAGCAAGGTTCACAAGAGGCTTGTCATCCTACACAGGGTAGCGAAGGTCGAGCAAGGACACAATATGTCTAGCTAGCTAAGGGTTGTACGCCCAATACGACCTATCCATCATATTTACTAGATGAGATTCAATAGGAAAGTGGTCTTCAACAAACGACTCTTCAAAGTTGTAGGGTTCACTATGACGAGCTGCAAACTGATCTTTGTAGTTTGGATCTCGCTCCAGAGAACAAACAAAGTATAGAGATTGTTTTGTAATCTTTACAAAAATTCATTGAGGTATATGAGGGTCTTGGACCAACAACAGATGGTTTTGTTGCCTTGATGCAAAGAAGAAAGGCATAAGTGATGGGTCCATACAATTGGGCTATTGTGAAGGAGAGGGTTACTAGAGAAGAGGCTAACTCAATGTTCAAATTCAAAGAGGGCCTAAAGCGGAAAGCATTGAAAGTGCAATATTTTTAGCACTCTGAACTTGCACATTTTTTATATGATCGGTTTCATGCAGCCTATGGTTGGTTTCCATGGAACGATGAGGTTCCTAATTATTTTTCTAGGTTTTTTTATGCTAAATTCGTTTTAGGAATGAAGCCATACTATACTGATATTCATTCTGAGTTTTATGGAGCTGGAAAGGGGAGGATATGTAATCGAAAATGTGCCCTTAGAGATAATAGTACTCTTCGACCTCCACCTTCGATATCTCATCCACCTAGGCTTGTGACTTACAAATCATAGATGGAGCCCACATCACAAGTTGGGACAACTGCAAGGCATAATGTTGCCGAAAGTTTGACTTCGGCATTTGTAGGAGTTGATGTTGGATTGAGTCGAGAGAAGGCTCGAGCCACTATTTGGAAAAAATTTGTTTACAAAACAAATGATGAGTTAGATTGTATGGGCATTCAATATCTAAAGGCCTATGCCAAGATTTTTCGTAATATAGCTTCGGATATATTATCTAATGACACTTAAGTGTAGGAGAGGATTGTGTACTTCCAATCTATTATTTTTATTTATTTATTTTGAATTAAACTTTCTGTAACATTATATCTATGTATGATAAATTATTTTTTGATGTATAGTAATAAATACGTTACGTAAATGTTTATTATTTTCAGTTTTCTCGATTGTTAAATGAACATAATTTTAGAGTCTCCACTAGTCAAAATACTGGAAATGTAGAAGAGCACATTGGAGAGATATATTTAAAATTTACACATTTATATTTATGTTCGAAAGATATTTTTTTCTTGTTTTTAAAATTAACTATGTATCTTATTGTTAATTTGACTTATTTATGCAGGTTTCATTAGATTAGAACTTTTTAGAACATTTTCCATCTATTGTGAGCTAATGTTTTTTTTTGTTTTTGTTTTTTTAAGTTAATTTCTAAGCTTAATATTTTTTGCTTTTACTATGATTTATTTATTAACAAAATTTAAATTTTAAGGGAAGAGAACATATCGAAATTGGAGGTGAAGATATAGGTTCTTTGATGGATGTGGATATTGGCACCGAGGTAATTTTGTTCATAATTGAATTGTTCTTTGATATATATGTTTAAATAGCTTAAATAATGTTTGACATTTGTAAATTGCTTTTATATATGTTGAAGCTTGGGTCTCTTCGATCTTTTCGAGGCAAAGGAAAGACTCCATTGGACGAAAGTGTTGGAATTGTAAGTTTAATATTTTATTTTTTTGAGTTTAGTTTAAAATAGTCTAAATAATTTGTAAGATTTATAAATTGTTTTTATATATGTTGTAGCTTGGGTCTACTCCACCTTTTAGAGGCAAAGAGAAGACTCCGGTGGATGATAGAGAATTGGAGATAATTTTGTTAAGAATGGAATTGTTCTTCGATATATTAGTTTAATGTTTTAATTTTTTGATTATGGTTTAAAGTTCTTTAAATAATTTATAATATTCATAATCTATTTTTATAAATGTTGCAGATTGTTACGAGTCCAAGGGAAGACCCTAGTCGAGGATAGTGGTGGACTTCCATTTAGAGAATTATTTATATTCTTTTTTTTATGTAGATATATATATTGTAGTTGATTTGGACATGGAGGAGCTTAATTTTTGGATTATATACATGTACTTTGAACTCACATGTACATAATTTTTGGATTATATACATGTACTTTGAACTCACATGTACATAATTTTTGGATTATATACATGTACATTGAACTCACATGTACATGATTGTTTTTTTGGATTATATAAATGTACATTGAACTCAAATGTTCATAATTTTTTTTTGGATTATATAAATGTGCATTAACCTTAGATATTGTTTTTTGGATTATATACATGTATATCTAAACGTCATGAATGTTAGGAAGTTTTGATAGGTGCAAATATATGAATGTATGTAAATTAGTAAATTTATGTATGTTTTTTTGTTGAGAAGTTGAGAGTGATAGAAATGTTATGAAGTTTTGATAGGTGCAATCTAATGTTAAGAATGGATATATGGGGAATGTTAATGTTAATAATGAATATATGAGGAATGTCAATGTTAGGAGTGAATGCTAAGAATGAATATATGGGAAAGGAATATGGGAATGTTAATGTTAGGAAGTTTTGGTACGTGCAAATATATGAATGTTTGAATATATGAATAATGTTAGGATTGTAAGGAAGATTTGATAGGTGCAAATATATGAATGTTTGGAATGAATGTTAAGAATGAATGCTTTGATAAGTGCAATCTAATGTTAAGAATGAATATATGGGGAATGAATATGGAAATGTTAATGTTAGGAATGTTAGGAGTGAATGTGGGAATGGGGGAATGTTAGGAATGAATGCTTGGATAGGTGGAATCTAATGTTAAGAATGAATATATGGGAAATGAATATGGAAATGTTAATGTTAGGAATGTTAGGAATTTTTTATTCGTGCGATGTTAGGAGTGAATGTGGAAATGGGGGAATGTTAGGAGTGAATGTGAGAATGGGGGAATGTTAAGAGTGAATGTTAAGAATGAATATATGGGGAATGAATATGAGAATGTTAATGTTAGGAATGTTAGGAAGTTTTGATAGGTGCAAATATATGAATGTTTGAATATACGAATAATGTTAGGAATGTTAGGATGTTTTGATAGGTGCAAACATATGAATGTTTAAATATGGAATGTTTGGAATGAATGTTAAGAATGAATACTTTGATAGGTGCAATCTAATGTTAAGAATGAATATATGGAGAATGCATATGGAAATGTTAATGTTAGGAATGTTAGGAAGTTTTGATAGGTGCAATGTTAGGAGTGAATGTTTTGATAGGTGCAATGTTAGGAGTGAATGTTTAGATTGAATGTGGAAATAGGGGAATGTTAGGAATGAATGCTTTGATAGGTGCAATCTAATGTTAAGAATGAATATATTGGGAATGAATATGGAAATGTTAATGTTAGGAATGCTAGGAAGTTAATGTTATCAATGTTAGGAAGTTTTTATAGGTGCAATGTTAGGAGTGAATGTGGGAATGAGGGAATGTTAGGAGTGAATGTCAAAATAGGGGAATGTTAGGAATGAATGCTTTGATAAGTGCAATCTAATGTTAAGAATGGATATATGAGAAATGAATAGGGAAATTTTAATGTTAGGAATGTTAGGAAGTTAATGTTAGTAATGTTAGGAAGTTTTGTTAAGTGCATTGTTAGGAGTGAATGTGGGAATGTTAGGAGTGAATATTTTGATAGGTGCAATGTTAGGAGTGAATGTGGAAATAGGGGAATGTTAGGAATGAATGCTTTGATAGGTGCAATCTAATGTGAAGAATGAATATATGAGGAATGAATATGAAAATGTTAATGTTAGGAACGTTACGAAGTTTTGATTGGTGAAATGTTAGGACTGAATGTTTGAAATGAATGTTAAGAAATGTTAGGTGCAAAAATATGAATGACTGTTAAGAAAGATTAGGAATGACAGGAAGTTTTGATAGGTGCAAATATATGAATGTATAAATGAATGTAAGAATGAATATAGGGGAATGTTAATGTTAATAATGAATATATGAGAAATGTAAATGTTAGGAGTGGATGTTAGCAGTGAATGTGGGAATGTTAGGAGTTAATGTTTTGTTAGATGCAAATATATGAATGAATGTTAGGTAGGTTTAATATGTGTAAATATATGAATGAATGTTAAGAAATGTTTGGAATGTTAGGAATTTTTTATAGGTGCAAATATATGTATGTTAGGAAAGGTTAGGAATGTTAGGAAGTTTTTATAGGTGCAAAATATATGAAAGTATGTATTATTAAGTTAAGGTATGATTGTAGATGTAGTGTTGAGAAGCTGAGAATATTAGGAATGTTAGAAAGTTTTGATAGAAATATTTTTTATTACTAAGGTAAAATTAACAACTTGATTCTGAATTTTAATATTTTTTATACTAAGGTAACATTATCAGTTTAATTATTATATTTATTTTATGTTCCTTACAAGAAAAGAAAAGGAGAACTACAAAGTTGCAGTAGCGAGGAAACTACAAATAGGATTCCTATATAACCCCCCAGGAGACAAAGAAAGGTGATGAAATGAATACAGAAAAATAAAAGGAAAGACTTGTAGAGTTACAGAGAGAATTCAAAAAGTTAAGGTCGTCCACGTTTGATGGAGAATTTGAGGAAGCGATAAATTCTTGGTTGTTAAATCTGCTCCGTGGTGGAAAGAGGCTAAGAGTGTCAGTAACATATGTAGTAAAGAGTTGAGTTGGAAATTCTTTAAAAATCTATTGAAAAAATGTATATGTCATAATGATATTATGATGAGAAATCCCAATAATTCAATGATTTGAGACTAGGATTGTTAACCATGGAAGAATTTGTAACCGAGTTTGTAAATTTACAATGCTATGTAACATACCTAAGAGTTGAAAAAGCTAAGGTATACAGTTTTATCAGTTGTTTACCTCCAATGTATAAGGAAAATATTGTGTTTGAAATTCCTCAACAATGGATGAAGCAATATCAAAGGCCTAGTTGTGCTACCATTTCTTTAAAAAAATATCCAAATTGAGTAGAATTTGGAAAAATAAAAAAAAATTAAAAAGATCGATCAACGTAGGAAAGGATTTAAACCCTCACCTTTTGGAAAAGGAACAAGAGGTCATACTGATAAAAAATACAACATGTGAGGTTCAACCAATAGCAATGGGGTAAAGAGTATAAAAAATTCCAGTGGAGGATGGAATAGTAACCTGTAAGTATGTTACAGCAATATTCTACTATGAATGACATAGCCACAAATATCCCTATAGTTAATGTTTCTTTGGAATATCGGGAGGTGGACCATCAATCCACCATGTTGGAAGTAGAAGGTAAAGTTTTGAACATACATGTTTCTATACTTATCGATTTAGGGTCTATTTTAAGTTACATTACACCAAAAGTAGTTGAAAAGTGTAAACTTAGTAAGGAAAAACAAAAAAATTCATGGTTGGTATAGCTGGCAACAAAGGTAAAAAAAAAAGTTATGGAGATAGTTAAAGATTTGTTATTAGGTTTTAATGAATTGGATACCTTAGTTAATTTAAATATACTTCCCCTAGAATCCTATGACATTTTGATAGGTATGGATTGGATAGAATCTCATAAAGTTGTTATCGATTATTTGCATAAAATTTTTAGTAGTGTGGATGAGGAGGATAAGTATCATACAATGAATGAAATTTATAGACATTTCATCTACATGAAAAATTTCAGCACTACAATGTAAAAAGTGTATTAGGAAAGGGTGTCAACTTTATGGCATCAAAATTAAATAATTTGAGCCCGAAAAATAAAAAATGAATTGCAACAGTTTCCTATTTTAAAGGAATTTGAAGTTGTATTTTGTGATAAGATATCAAGATTACCACCTAAACGATATTTAGATTTTAACATAGATCTAATGTTGTTTTCAACACTAGTATCATGAGCTCCATATCATATGAGTATCCCATAATTAACGAAACGAACAATACAATTACACGAGTTACTATAGACAAATGATATATTCAACCTAGTGTATCTCCTTCAAGAGTACCTATTTTGTTCGTGGTTGTGCTAGTAATATGATAAATTGTAATGTATTATTATTATTTATTGTCCTACATGGATAAATTATAGTTGATGAATAGATAACCAACCATTGATGGCAGATAAGTAGAAGAACGCAAGCTAAAAAAAAATTCGACCAACGAAATTTTTTCCATCCGATGAATTTTTTTTGCGTTTGGGTTGTAAATAACGGTTCCATAACGACAAAACATTGTTCGGCCGAATAATTGTTCGGCCTAATAATTATGCGGCCGAATAACCTCTGAGATCTGAAACCTACACAATTTTCAAATTTCTCCATTTTTAGAAGGTAAAATAGATTCCTTACACTACAAATCGACTGTCGGACTTGATACCATTAGTTTCGTCATTGAATATAATTTCCGTAGGTATAGATTTTGTTGTGTAGAATTTATTTATGTTTCTTAACATGTGTCGAGCTTCATTTTATCTCTTTCAACATGCGGTGAAATGAAAAATATATAACTTTAAAAATACACAACCTAAAAATGAAACAAATATGGTGCGCTTAATTGGAGTGTCTACTTCAAAAGGGTATTCGTAGAGTTTTAAATTTTATAGTCAATTGAGAAAAAAGTGGCACAACCAAACACATGTTGAAAAATGACAAGGTTTCACCATTGATGAAATTCAAATAAATATTATAATTAGTGTATAGATCTGTTGGTTACAAACTTATAGTCATCGCAATAGTATATTGTGTGTAGATTGTCGTAACATATTTTGTTTTTGCAAAACACAAGTTTAACAATGATTTTAGGGGCGCAACCAAACATGTCTATTTTTTAGTCCTTTAATTTTATAATGACACACTGTCAAACATTTTCCAAAATGACATATCAAATCTCAATAAAAAAAATTGAAAAAATTATGAATAGAAAGCTAACATAATTCTATAAAAGTTTTTTTTTACTTGAAAGTGAAATTCTAAACGAAAATATCACTTTCGTTCGCCCAAATTTGAAAAACATGAAAAAAAATATTTTATTTTCTCATAAGACCCCCAAAATAAACACCCATCTTCATGGATTCACCCATGTACATGCGAATTTTGACCTCAAACTCGTGTACATCGGGATGTGTGCAGAAAGCCAAATAGTTTTGGATTTTTCCTCATATGAGTCCAAACCACTTGACTCTTGGTCTTCCAAATTCCTTGAGAATGCTCAGATTCAACCCTCCATTACCCTTTTGGAGTTCTATATAATGATCCCTTTGGATATATTGAAGAGGAGGAATTGAAGAGAAAAGAAACTATAGTCCATTGTTGACTTAGTTTGCTTGTACTTGAGTCTACATCCCTTTATATCCCTTTGGAGCACTTTGTGTTCTTCCCAAGCTTACCTTTGTCTTGTGAGATTGCTATCGAGATATGGAGGATTGAGGTGGTGGAGGCCCAGGTGGAGGACTCGATTTCTCCCGTTTGTAGACTTGCTGACAGAGGTTGTCACTCTTGTAATATCTAATTTTATTAATAGAAATATCTTTTCCTATCCAATTAATGTGCAATTGAATGAATATTGAATCCATGGATATGTTTAATTTCTTATACATTGTTGAATATATATGCTAGAGTAGGTCTAACACATCATTATATAGCATGTTTTTCTTGTTTTCTTTTATTGAGAGTGAATTGCTAAAGCAAGCGTGAATGGGAAAAACTCAACAGGGATCTACTTCAACCATCCGAAACAAGGTACGGTTCAATATCCCTTAGTGTTATATGTTTGATTTCTCTTGCATATTGGGGAAATATTGATTTTTGGTGTTTGGCTGTCTGTTGTGGTACACCCTAAGCCATAGGAAGTTTCTCTCGGTAATAGAATTGGAGACTCCACTAGGGAGAGTTCCTAGTTGTTTCTCTTTGGGGTTTTTGGTATTTAATGTATTTGAATTGCTCTTGATTTCTTTGTTTCTGTGTCGGATCTAGGGGCATGTTTTTCGAGTAGGGTCTTGAAGGAGTAAATTTTGTCTTAGGTTCTCTGTTTTCCCTATTTTTCTCTCTTTCTCTTTCTGTATATGGGTTTTTCTTTCACAGTCGCGTATATGCATGGGTTTTCCTTGAACTGTCGCATATGCACGCTCTTTTACTGAGAAAAGTCATGTATGCTTTTATTTTGAGCCTTTGTGGGAGGATTAAGTATTGTTGGTTGAGTTTTGATGATTACTAAGTCTTCTTGGATGCATTTGGTGTCTGTATACACCCTCTTTTTTTGACCAGAGACTGCTTTTTGTTTATTTTTTAGGCTATGTTCTTATCATCCATATATCCATTTTTTGTTTTGAGATTAGTGCATTATGTCTTGTTTACCTTAGTTCCTTTCTTGACTATTGTTTGTGAGTGTTTGTAGGGTCTGGGGGTTGTAGAGTCATTTACTTGCTTACATATCTCATTTATTACAAAAAATGTAAAAACATGTTTTCTTTTGCATAGTTATGCATCTCTTACATTTTGCATTGGCATGGTACTTGCACTAGGTTTGCTTACTGTTATTATAGTTAGATTCTCATATAAGAATGATTGTACTTACATTTGAAGGAAAAATCTTGCACTTCATCTAGTGGCATACCATGTTCTTCATTCTACACATTGTACTTGGCATTGCTTGTTAGGTGTGCATTTTTACTTCACTGTTGAGTCATAACTTCATTAGTTGCATGACCATTTACCCTTTTCGTAATCATAGCCAACTAAAATCAACACTTAAAAAAATGAATTACAATCTTTTCTTTTCTAGGGTGCATCAACAAGAATAGGTTTTAGGGTCTTGGAATAGTTCATTCTGAGTAAATTCTCCAAGACCACTAAGCAAAACAACTAGGTGTCCGTCTAGGTGAGAGTGTGAAACCCTTTATATATTTAGTGCTTCTCAGAAAACTCCTCTTACACGACAGTTAAGCAAAAGGCAGTGCACACAATTGTGATTGGGATGACCCCTGGTCACTTTCTGTGAGCACCAGAGATATTTCCAGGATTGTATTCATATGTGGGGGCCTTTGAGGTATTCATTGGTGCACCCTTGGGGTACTAGTTGTGCTTTCAATATTCGGGCTTTACTACCCTAACGATATGGTCGATCATGCCTGCGACTGTTCGCCTAAGCATTGGTTATATTGAGGTGACCTTAGTTGCCTTACCTAGGTTATTGAGGGGGTATTTGCATAGGTTATTCTGTAGGTGTCGTGACCAGGTAGGGGTCAAAAAACAAATTCTCTATATGCATTGAAGATGAGAGCCACTATAATTAGTTACGGACCTTTACTTGTTGTGTATGGGAATCCCAAGCCTATCCTAGGGGAGACATACCTACTTCATTTTGGACTCACTTATCCTACCCTTGGTTTTCTTGTGATTTGGATTTAGATTTTATTAGGTATATGCTCTATGCATGGTAGTTTTCTTAGGGTTACATAGCTAGATTGAGTCTTTGATTTTTGTTTAATCATTTTGGATCCGGGTGCAACACCTCGCCGTACTTGTCGTTTAGTAGGGATTCCACCTTCTACTTCTCTTCCTCCTTTTGGAGAGAGAACTAGATGGTCCAGGTGGACTACTTCTCACTTTGATTCACACAACATGGGGGATCATGAGTCTGAGATTCCTGAGCAGCCCAATTCACCTTGCCCTTTGTGTAAGGATGAACCCTCGAGGACATATGGGACTCCGTCAAAGTCTAGTCGTCTTTTGAATGGGTTGCCACATGAATATTTTTCATACTACACATACCACATGCATGCACGTCGCTGGTATTGGCTTCCAAGCGATGAGACTCACCATGAACCCATGAACCCATGAACATGGCATGCCTGATGTTCCTGAGACTAGACCGGCACTACATGTCGAGTCATATGTTGGCCCTGGTGCTGCTCCTAGGGGGACCTCCATTCCTTTCCATGCAGAGAGGTTTGGTAGCACTAGTCACATTACACCTTCCATCCCTACGGTGGAGGTTCCTTCACACACACAACCTAGGTCTACTACTAGTTTTCCTATTTGGGGACCAGAACCTAGACATGTGAATATTAAGGGCACGAGTTATATTCCTTCACATATTCCATCACCTTCGACACCCATCCCTTCAAATTATTTTTTGACCACGCATCCTCTTCCGAACACTAGAGGGCCTTCTGGCTGGGTTTGGACTACTAGCCATGTTCATTCCACTTCTGCTAACATCGTAGTGTCACAAGGCCATGTGCCTCCTTATGTGTCAGTAGGACATGTATCTTCCCATGGACCATCTCATGGACCATTTCATGGTCTAGTTTATGAAACCTCTTATGGACCTTCTTACGGACCATCTTATGGACAAACCTACACACCTTATGGGTCCTGGTATCAACCCATGTATCAGTCACCTAATTATGTCTTTGTAGCATCCCAATCTCAAGGTAATCCAAACTACAACATGCAACCCTATATGGGTCAAATGGGAGGAGGTTATTATCCCACTGGCCAAGGCCATGGTGTATATAGAAATAAACCTTATGTGAACCAGTCCTATCAGGGAGCATGGAACCAACTGAATCAACCTAGGATCCCTTTCCTTATGACTTTGAATATACCCAATTTGTCAATATTTATGAATGTTCCTATATCCCATGACCCGACATGGCTGGTAGTTCCTACCAAACTTCCTTTGGACATTCCTAAATTCGAATTTAATTCTAGTGAAGATCCTAGTGAGCACATCACGACCTTCCATCTTTGGTAATATTCTCATTCCTTGAACGATGATTCTATCCGTTTGATACTATTTCAAGAACCCTCATAGGTCTTGCTGCAAAATGGTATATAGAGCTACCTAGGGGGACATATTATTTGTTTAATTTCCTTGCAATGAATTTTATTAACCACTTCCAGTTACACGTCCATTACGATGCCAATACCGAATTCTTGTCGACATTTTGGAAAGACAAAGCCACCCACATTTCAGATCATATTCAAGAGTGGGGTAGACAGAAGAGGATTATTAAAGCCTTTATACTACCATATTTTCTTCTAGAGTGGTTCCTCAATTCATTGTTACCTTATATCATGAAGGATGTCTCCACATTCGGAGTTCAAAATAAGGACCAAGCTTTTTTTAGGGCCCAACAATTAGACTTGATTTATTCTCAATCAAGGATCCTTTATGAGATCATTCATAATGCTCCACGTTCCAATTTTGACCCCAAGTTCAAACCTGGGCCACATGCTGTTGGAAAGGGGGTGGATATAGGTGAGTTGCACAACATCTAGGATGTTGCGCATACTCATGAGGCACCCTGCAAGGAAAAGATAGTGAGATAGGTGGAAAATAGTCCAATTTTTATGTCATGTTTGTACTCATTGAGCATTTATTTGGAATATTGGTCCTTAGTGGTTAACTTAGTTAGAATTTGTTAGGAGTTAGTTAGAAGTGGACCTTGAATGTAAATGCACAAGCTTATATATAGTGTTAGAATTACAAATGTAGAGGGAGGAGGAAGAGAAGGAGAGGAAAGAGAGATCTATCTTTGATCAGTGAATCCTTGAATTTGCGATTGAATCTTGTGTTATCTTGTGGGTTAATATTTCTCTTTCTATGAAGAAATACTGAATGTTTTTTATCTATTGCACAGAAGTAATATGACACGATGGATGTTTCTATAAATCACTATTGTATTTTATATCTATTTTTTGTATTTATGTGTTGTAATCTCAATGATGGATGTTTTATGGATCTACTTTATGAATGGATAATATGATACTACTACGATGAATAAGGAAATGATGCGATCTGTTTAGAGGGTCTGTGGTTATACTGATAGATATATGATGAATGCTGTGATACCTGATGAATGGCTATATTAGATCTGATAATAATGCTTCTAAATCATTGATTCCCCGATTCTCCTCCTTATTGTCGAAAACTTGGTTCTGATAGATCTTCATCAAACATCTCAGGTGATACTTCATCTTCTCTATGGTTGTTGCCGGGAATGATAAAACATGTCTATGCTTGTGCTCAAGGAAATCGTGCTGGTTCGGCGTCAAAAGAGAGAGAACCCCTGTCGGCGAGGCTTTGTTGGTGGGTTTTTTCCAACAAATGGTTCCATTTCGAGGACCTAGTTGCGACTGAGACGAGGATAGTTTGGAGCATCTGAAGAAAATGGAGATCTAAGATTAGTTTGACCTAAGACTGCAAGAGTTCACTGAAGCCGAGAACCAAGACCCAAAGTTGACAACAAACACATGGTTGGCGAGGTAGATTCATGACGGTCCTCATGAATGGTTTTTATGAGAGTTTCCCATCATACTCTACAAGTGGTTAGTGCAATTCACCTATAAGAAGTGCAACTTCCAAGGAGGAGATTCGAAATCCTGGAACCCCGAGCTAATTCAAGAAATACAAGAAAATGACAACAATGCATCGCAAGATATCGTATTTTGGATGGAGAGTATTCTGAAAGGATACCTCACTGAGTTCACAGTTGATACCAAGAATTCCTATAAGGAAGCAGACTGGGAATTCTTCAACGGACCACAAGGCAAGTTCTTAGTCTCTCTGCAATTGTCACTCAAGATGCTTGTTTGTGAAAGGGCATACTAAAGATGCACCTCGAGTAGTGAAACTATGGTGTGTAGAGGCTATGAACACCGTGATAGAAAGGGAGTGACGAATAGAAAGATAAGGGGTATATGGGCGTGATTTTTTATGATACTATGAGGGAAGTTGAGGAAGAGAGTGGTTGTACAAGGGGAGGAGCAAGGTTTCGAGTAGAGAAGAGGTAGAAGATAGGGGAAGGTCCTGCTATGATCGAAACACAAGATTGTGAAAGACAACCTCATGGGATGAAGCGGCCCTACATCAACGAAGAGGACAAGAAGACCAAGGGTATGCATAGGGTAAAAGCAAGGTCAAACCTTGCTAGCAACATGTCCACAACTCCACACACTACTCCACCATCAGGAAAATATACACAATCTATGTCGACATGTCCGATGTGCCAAGAAAAATCTAGTAGTAAAGAAACATCTATAGGAAGAAGATATAGGATGGTAGGAGGCGATATGAAGCTACCTATGTCCCATGGAAACGACACTGATGAACCATAATAGTATTGGTTCTTATTTGAAGCTGTATGTATTGCCAGAAAGACTACATATGATGATGTAAAGAAAGGGAAATTAGCGGCCACCATTCATGGTCATGCGCTCGATTGGTATATGAGATTCATACAGGTCCCGCAAGGGGCCATGATGAAGGTTTTGGATGAGATTCAGAAGGGACTTCTTGAAGATATCAAGAAACCAAAATCTGAAGCATAGTACATTACGAAGCTGGAGAAAATCAAACAATTCCCTACTGAGACGGTTTGGTACTTTGATTAGAGGTTTAAGGCACTGATGAAATGGGTCAGCTTAGATATGAGTGACATCCAACACAAAGAATGGTTCATTGGGGCACTAGTCCATCATATCCAACAGCCATTGATGCAACAAAAGATCTCGACATAGAGTGACGCTTTGGAAATTACAATGAAGCTAGAATCTTCACCTGTTGGAGAAACTACTATCGACATCAATCAAATATAGGCACAGTTGGTGAAATTGATGCTGAAATTGTAGGATATCAAGAGCAAAAATATGAGCATGATGAATTTTGGTGCATGCAGTGTCACGTGGATGGACACACCAAAGATACCTGTCCTACTTTCTTGAATTATCTACTTTCAAGAGAGCCAAATCTGTTGAGTTGTGGTGGTGTGCCATGGTGTTGCATATGTCAAGTATATGGGCATCGACATGAATGCTGTATCTACATGTAGAAAATGGTTACAAATCCAACAATTTTATATTGCATCTTTTGTCGCTTAGTGGGCCAGGGGGATAAGGACTATCGAGCTTATGATATTATTCAAGAGCAGACATATTATTCTTATTTTGTGAAAGGAGAATATTCTCGCATGGTGCAGCAACGAAATCTACAGATGATACAACTACCACCTCAAGTACAGTATATGCTGCCACCACAGATGCATTTTATTCCATCACAACCATAGATGCAGGTTTTAGCATAGTCGCTCTTTGCACCGCAACCACAACACACCCATATCCTGATAGCTTTTCTACAGCTGTAGTATGTCCAGGAAGTGCATTATTTTCAGAAGCAACCAAATCCCCCGCAGCAGCAAATGGCCCAACTCTAGTATCAACAACAAGTAGCTCAACTACAATATCAGCAGCAAGGAGGATTCTGCAGAGGATTCAAGGGAAGAGGAGGTTTTGGCCAAGGAGGAGGAAGAGGTCGTGCATCAATCTAGTGTTACAACTATGGCACACTTGGGAATTATCAAAGGGATTGTCCACATTTGTAGTTTGTATACTGCATAGTAAGCAATGATACTGTTGAGAATTTCCCATAGTTAATTTGCGAAAAGGCATGCTGGAAATGTTCCTCTATTTCATAACCAAAACCAGTTCCAAGCCAGAATCAGATATAGAACTAGAAGCAACTGCAGAGTCAGGGTCAGCCCCAAATTCTAGTATAGAATCAGAATATAAATCAGCCTTTGAATCCATCAGTGAACCAGAATCCACCTTTGAATTAGCCTCCACTGCAGAACCAAAATTAGGGGTCGATGATTGCAACCATTCTAGCAGAGCCGAGAATAGAGGATGTTGATGTTGGCATTGCCACTCGATGAGGTGTGACAAATGGAGATGACAGACCCCAACCGCAAGTGTGACTAGCTAGAAAGAAGAAAGAACAGTTGGATATCGTAACTGAGAGAGATACCTTTTTTGAGGCTCACGAGGATCTTGGAAGAAATCCTAGTAAGACACCTATTTTTGGCATGCCTTCTACTTTTGATTCTTCGTTAGCCATTGGACCATCGTAGCAATATGGTACCTTAAATAGTTCTTCGATATATTTTTATCCCTGGAAATATATCCCAATGCTCTTGTTGAGATAGAGAATTTGTTGCACCATCCGAATAGAGAGTTGCAGGACTCTACGGTAAATTCTTTACATATGAAAATTACGGGAAAATAAATGTGAATTAACATCCAGATTGGTGACTACGAAGTTGATTCAGTTATTCTAGATCTTGGGTCAAATTTGAACATCCTGATGAAACATACATGGCAGCATATGGGGGAGCCAAAACTTGGTTGGTCCCCAGTGCAACTGAGATTGGCTAATCAAGACAATGTCCAACCCATGGACCGTGTGTCGAATTTGGTTGTATATGTCAAAGGTATGAGGACTCGTGATGAATTTGATGTAATTGAATTCATTGATGGAGGGGGATCCTATCTTATGTTGCTAGGGTTTGGATGGGCCAATGACAGCATGGCCATGATAAATTTTAAGAAGCAGTTGATGACATTTGAGAACCAGGATATCCAAGTCATTGCCCGTATGGATCCTACTGAAGGAAGGTGATATATTGAACCTATCAAAGATGAATTTATTAGAGGATGGGATCACGTTTACAATATATCTAAATAATATATCCATCCTACTACCAATGAAGAATTGGGTTTGTGGAGCGCTAGCTTTGCGTCCTCTAATTTTTATGATGCACTGGAAAATTGGAAAAACAGGATGCATGAAATCTCGCTCAAAAAATGTAGGTTGATCACAAAGTCACTATGCCATGTCACGACTGAGATCATTAAGTTTCCAATATATGAAGGACTACCAGAACTATCTAGGTTCCTCGAGCAGTTTGAAGTGAAGGTATTTGAGCCTCAGTGCTTGTTGGATTTAGGAGAAGCATTGAAGGACACTCCAGTGTGCTGGTGGGAAGTTCATAAGGATACCATTCATGAATGGGCCCAGTGTCGACGGTTGATGACTGTGCTCTTCAGAGATATGGACGTATATCACACTGGGAGATATTATGGACAAAATAACCCTTGTAATCATCTAAGGGAATTCCAGACACTATGGGCATCATGACGCAAGGATGAGTGGGTCCATGCTTTTATTCACACATTGGATGAAATGCCAAGATATTGGTATGTATCAGTAGAAATGCCCAGAGAAATAACTACTTGGGAGGAGCTGACTGTTTTCTTTGTGGATACCTTTTGATTTGTAGATGCCAATGTAGAGGTTAACAAATCACTATAGAACATTCGAAATGTCGTCTTGAAAGTCATCCCACTCACATATCCTATGAACATGCATGCGCATTGCCACATGCAATCGATGGTGGAATGCTACAAAATCTCTGGCAAGCTGTAGGATGATGATGATTTGTGCAACCTTAATATTCTAGATAATAAAGGAAGTCGGGGTGTCACAGAATTAGATGTGTCGATGGATACCATGTATCAACCACTAAAGATCAAGAAAGTTAACATTGGGATGGAAGATAATATGAAATTTGCAAATATTAGGGACTACTGGGACGAGAGATCATGGAAAAGATCACAGATCTATTGCGTGAATTTCAAGATCTATTCCCAACAAAAATATAAGAAATGAAGGGGATATTGGGTGACCTTGGGGAAATTATCGTCCCATTAAAACCATATGCAAAACTAGTGTGACAGAGGCCATATCGTTTGAATCTGTGATATAAAGAATGGGTCAAGGATGAACTTGGTCGGATGCTAGATGTAGGGATTATTGAGCTGGTTGAAGAATTAGACTGGATAAGACCTATGGTAGTCCAAGAAAAGAAAATTGGAGAAATACAAATTTGTTTTGATCTAAGAAAGCTGGATCATGCTTGCATGCAAGATCCCTTTCCGACATCGTTCACGGATAGGGTTCTTGAGGTAGTAGGCAGTCAAGAAATGTATTATTTTACAGATGGATTTTCTGGTTATCTCCATATCAAAATTGCAAAGGAGGACCACCATAAAACCACATTTGTCACCAAATGGGGTTTCTTTCAATACACAGTGATTCCCTTTGGGTTGAAGAATGCACCTACGGTATTCTCTCAAGTTGTTGTCACTACATTTAAAGATTTTATTCAGAAATTTATACAAGTATATATGGATTATTGGACAGTCTACGTGCTGATTAAGGATCACTTGGAAAACTTGTGCTTGATGCTAGAAAGGTGCTGACAGCATAAGATCACATTGAATTAAAAGAAGTGCATCTTCTGTGCACCATTTGGGGTATTGTTGGGTCATATCATTTGTAAGTAGGGGATTTTGGTTAATCTAGTGAATATTGCATTCAGTCTAAGCCTGCCTCCACCTACAAATATGAAAATGCTTCACACAACACTGAGACATACTTGGTACTATCATAATTTCATCCGCAGTTATGTTGTGATTACTATCCGCATGGAGAAACTGTTAAAGAAGGATGCCGCATTTGTATGGAGCCAAGAGTCTCAAGGTAGATTCGACACATTGAAAGCCAAGATGGCTTCAATGCCCATACTTGTGTTTCCCTATTGGAACAAGGAGTTCCATTTCCATGTCGATGCCTCATCTGTTGCGTTGGGAGTAATACTTGCGTAGCCACAAGAAGGATATCTAGATTACCCGATTGCCTTTGCTAGTAGGAAGTTATGCTTTGTTGAGAAGAATTACATGACCACATAAAGAGAAGGGTTGGCGATGGTATATGAGCTGCAGAAGTTTAGGCATTATCTCTTGGGAGGTCACCTCAAAATGTTCACTCACCATTTAGCTTTGAAATATCTAGTTAATAAGCCTATGTTGGGGGGGAAGATATTTCCCGGGCTACTTCTCTTTCAAGAGTTTGTTTTTGAAATAATCGTGAAGCTAGGATGCCTGAATGTTGGTCCTGATCATCTATCCCACATTAAAATAGGTGAATAGCCCACCAATATTGACAATGGATTGTTGGATGCATAGTTGTTTCGAGCTGATATCGCAGATGACTGTTATGCACCAATCATTCAGTTCTTGGTGACCCGAGTTACACTGGATGACTTGTCGACTTGTCAAAAGAAACAGTTGGTAGTGAAGGCTTCATATTTCCATTTGATAGTTGGGAACTTATACAAACTTGGACTAGATGAGATCCTCTGACGGTGCGTCCTATAGCACGAGCAAGGTTCGGTTCTAGAACAAGAACATGTAGTCATTGTAGGTGGACACTATGGAGGAATATCTACTATGTGTAAGGTATTGTGCACCAGGATATGGTGGCCTACTTTACACCATGATGTGGAATACTATGCACGGAGGTCCGACGTCTGTCAACATGTCAGGAAGCCATTGTGACGGGATGAAATGTTGCTTGTACCACAAGTAACTTTGCAACCTTTTGATAAATGGGATGTAGAATTTGTGGGTCCCATAAACCCACTAGGGAAGAGAATGAGTGCATGGTACATAGTCACCGCAACTAACTATTTGACAAGGTGGGTGGAGGCCACACCAGTTGTGGATTCTACCGCTGCGACAGCAGCAAAGTTTATATTTGAAAACATCGTGACAAGGTTTGGATGCCCTAGGATACTGATGAGAGACCCAGGTAGTCACTTTATCAACCGCATGGTAAAAACAATGATGGAAGAATTGTAGGTTCCACATAAGAGAAGTAAACCATATCATCCATAGGAAAATGGAACCGTAGAAGCCTTCAACAAAATATTGGAAACCACACTAACAAAGGTATGTAATGCTAATCATGAGGACTGGCATTTAAAGATTCCTAGACTCCTGTGGGAATATTGCACCACTTGTAAGAGGCTGAAAAGGAAGAAGCCATTTAAATTAGTATATGGGAAATAGGCAGTCATGCTTATGGAGTACATCGTTCCTAGTCTATGCATTGCAGTAGCAACTGGCATGTCCGTTCAAGCAACATTTGAGGAGAGAGTAACATAGCTAGTCCAAAAGGAAGATGACCACTTCATCACAAGATTCCAGCAGCATGTCAAGAAGGATCGATAGAAGGCGTGGTATGACCGCCACATAAAAAAAAACAATTTTCCCAAGGAAATTTGGTGTTGTTATATGACAGCAAGTTCATGAAGCATCCAATTAAGTGACATATGCACTGGTTAGTCTCATATCTTGTTAATTGAATTACCTCTAGGGGTGTAGTTTAATTGCAATAGCTAGTTGGAATGGTGTTGCCGAAGCTAACGGTAGCCAGTTGAAGCCCTATAGGAAAAGGCCTGAGGTGCGCACTTCCTGAAGCACTGCGTAATAAAAAAAAAGGATAGAGACATGTAGCAAGAGGAATCGTGGACCCACCAATAGGAGCTATATTAGGTTAGGGGGTAGTTGACTCAACAGTTAATAGCCAATTAGCGAGTGAAAATGGTTCCGCCAGAACAGGATGGTGCGACAGACAAAAGGTTGTGCATCAGTTAGAGTCTGCGCTAAGAGGAGAGGGGCATGACAAGGTGGTCCGACAGAACAAGGTTGTATGATAGGAAAAGGTTGCACGTTAGCAGGAGGCCGTGCTAAGAAGAGAGGACCATGACAAGGTGGTCCTCTGGAATAAGGTTGTGCGATAGGAAAAGGTTGTGCATCAGCAGGAGGCTGCATTAAGAGGATAGGATCATGACATACTAAAGGGATGGGTTTGCACGATAGGAGGTCACCACGAATAGAAAGAGTGGCTTGCAGTGTACGGGAGAATCCATGATAGTAACGAGACATTACATCAATACTTAATCATGTCTTTCAAAGAGGGAAACGATGGCACGATTGATGTCACATTTAATGATAGTAGATTCGAGAGACAGGGTCACAAAATTGATGGCATATTTCGCACACACTTGAATGATTCAGTCATAATGATGCACCCAAGTGAGTCATAATGGAATCTAAGCCAAATTTGGTTTTATAAGCTAAGGGCTGATAGCTGAATGAACCCCATTAGAAAGTGTTGCAGTGAGAAAAGTTGTTGAAGAGTTGGGTTGGGTTGTTGAAGGAATATTCGTTGCGTAAGGAAGCAGATATTGAAATGGAAATGAAGGATTCCCTTGATACAGGGAATCCTATTAGTGAAAATGTTGTCTCAGCAAAAATTGATGAACAAGTTGTGAGTATGTGGGTTAGTTTGGCT
Organism: Pseudotsuga menziesii; assembly: GCA_001517045.1. Lineage (NCBI taxonomy): Eukaryota > Viridiplantae > Streptophyta > Pinopsida > Pinales > Pinaceae > Pseudotsuga > Pseudotsuga menziesii. Next base: position 212,706 of record LPNX010371144.1, on the reverse strand, counting down.
GAGATAGAAGTCTCTGGAAAAGTCATCCTTGGCTATATTTCTCCTAGTCGGTTTGAGGTATCGACGAAGACACCCATGAGGAATCTAGGTGTTATCAGAGTTCCTACCCCACTTGACTAAGTCTGCAGGAACAAGGAACCGGGTCAACGTCAGGCGGCGTGGGATGAGACCGAAAGGACCAAGTGGGTAGAAGCGGGATGAGCCTGAATGCAAGGAAGGACCAAGTGGTAAGAATAAGGGTTGCAGAATTTGTCGCCATACACTTCTTAAAGGGAGACAACAAATCAATAATGACATAGTATTCATAGAAGCTAGAGCATGATGGCATTGTAGGAGACACAAGTCAAGAATTTTTCTAAATTCCACTGCAGTTAACGTTGAAGGAAGTAGTTGCAGCCAACTACGAGTCAGAACATCTGGATACAATCACACACTGATGTATATGTGATGGTTTCTACTCTTTAGGATCACTAAAGATGCCATGGCTAGCTGACGTGGCTTGAGGAAGAGCCACAAGACTGTGTTGTGGGATTTTTCGCAAGGGGGTGGAGATAGGTGTGTTGTGTAGCATCTAGGATGATGTGCATACTCACAAGGCACTGTGTAAGGAAAAGATAGCACGACAAGAAGAAAATAGTCCACTTTTTATGTCATGTTTGTACTCATTGACTATTTCTTCGGAATATTGGTCCTTAGTGGTTAAATTGATTAGAATTTGTTAGGAGTTATTTAGAAGTGGACCTTGAATGTAAAGGCACAAGCAACTATATAGAGTTACAATTGAAAATATAGAGGGAGGAGGAAGAGAAGGAGAGAAAAGAGAAATCTATCTTTGATCATTGAATCCTTGAATTTGCGATCAAATCTTGTGTTATCTTGTGGGTTAGTCATTCTCTTGCTGTGAATAAGTACTGTATGTTTTAGATCTATTGTGTAGAATTAATATGACATGATGGATGTTGCTATGAATTTCTATTGTCTTTTATATCTCTTTTCTGTCTTTATGTGCTGAGATCTCAATGATGGATGTTTTATGGATTTTCTTTATGAATGAATAATATGATACTACTATGATAAATAAGGAAATGATGTGATATGTTTAGATATGTGGTTATACTAATAGATCTATGATGAATGAAGCGATGTGTGATGAATGGTTCTATTAGATCTGATAATTATGTTGCTAAATCATTGATGCCTCGATCCTCCTCCTTACTCTCATAAACTTGGTTCTGACACCTCTCCCTCGAACATCTTAGGTGAGAATTCATCCACTCTCTGGGAATTTTTGGGGAAGATAAAATCTATCTAGGACGATGCTCAAGGAGATCACACTGGTTGGGCATTGACAGAGAGAGAACACGTGTCAACAAGGATTTCTTGGTGGGTTTTGGCCAACACGGGTCGATGGTATTATTGGATCTACAAGTGCCAAACTTTTGGATTCGGTTCGAAACAAGTGAGCCACTTATTGCTTAACCATTTTGCATTGGGGCAAGCTACGACTTCATCCCTTCCTACCGAGTCAACGGATGTACTTTTTTTGCAATTGTCAAACCCGAAAGGTAACTAGCAACCTAGAAGGAATAAAAAGAAAGGAAAATATATTCGTAAGGGTGGGAATAAAAATGATAATGAGACTACTGAAAAGAACAATAACAATAATAATATTGGGGGGAAAAGAAGCCTAAGCGGAAGGTAAAATTTCCTTGCAAGTTGTGCTTGTATGACCACCTCACTCACTTTTCCCTCATATGGAAGATGCCTCAAAGTTCATAGCATAGGGCAAATCCATGTTTACAAATCCTTTTCCAAATAATCAAAATATGAACTCAAGGACCGTTGATTCTGGTTGTGCATATAGTGAAACTCAAAACTCTCCGGATGCTACTAGTGGTCATGGTTACATCAACATGGTGAAAGATACTAGTGTTGTGACACGTACAAAAGATTATGGTTCGTCACAACGAGAACTTGGGAAATAACCTACTCCACCTTAGAGTCCTTTGCGAATTGAAAATAGTGACAGATAAACTTGAAGTTCTTCCTGGCATTCCTACGGGAGTCCTTAAGCGCTCGGGACACAATCCTAATGCTCGAGCCTCCCAAAACTTTTCAATTGTCGAGGATTCGGGCTAGACTCCTTATTTGAATTCTACATTAGCAATACTTCAGACTTGTCCTTCGCAGAGAAAGGCCTTGTTGTCTACTCTTGGGGCGGGTGACGATAGCTCTCCTATCATGATCAAATTTTAAACTGATGGAATACAGCCTCTCTTTCCTTACTATGTGTCTCTTTTGATTCACATAGAGTGTTTCAACAACACCATCATGCGCACTGTGATTGATTATGGCACTGTCACTTCTGTGATGTCTTTGGCTTGTTGGAAGGGCTTAGGTTCTCCCACATGTTGGAGACATTTACCACCATACAAACTCTTTTTGGTCAAATTGGCCTAGTTAAACCACTATCGTAAATATAATTGACAATAATTGACATCAGTGTAGCATTAATTGACATCATCCAGTTACACCCACGCCTACCTTCAGTTAAGGAGGCTAACTTAGAATTCTCCTACATTCAGGGAGGCTAACTGGAACACTCATGGGGTGATCTGAGTGATATTAATGCACCTAATTCCTAACTGATCGTTACAATCAGTTAAACAAGTCAGTTAAGGCAGCTCCTCTAATTAAATATATTATTTAATGATTATTTAATGAAATGGAGTCAACAGGGGCACCTCCAACTTCTGATGTGCAGTTCAACTTTAGTTAACCTCATTGGGGTTCATTGGTGTCAGTTTAGCGCTACCTCTTGATGGTTGGTGAGCTATGACATGTGTCTGATCTCTTTCAGTTCAGACTCAGTCATTTATTGCACTCCGACTTCATTTAGGGTTAGTTCAGTCAATTAGGGTTTTGGTCAGTGGTTAACTAAGTGTGAACCATGGCTTATAGTCAGTTAAGATAGACTCAATCATTCAATTTGAATGAAATCCTAAGGAATTCAAATTGTCTCTTCATTCATGCTTGTAGCATGTCATTGTAATTGTAATCATTCATTCTTTATGTGAATACAGAGCAGCTACTGTTCCTGTGGACCAATTACACCATTTCGTGAGTTATTTGTTGATTAATTCTTGATGAGATTGATTCTTTGTTCCTAGATCAATAGAGAATATTAATATGGTATCAGAGCTTACGATGGGACAAAGCTCTATCTCTCAAAAACAAGCTTTTTGACATATTTCTGCATGAAATTTGAATAATAGCTCAAAATACAGCACTGCACCAGAAGCCAATGCTTACCACTAAATACCCCAAGTAAAGAACTTGTTGATCGAGATTTCTTGATTGACTATGCTAGGTGTGATGAAAGACTAAAATGTGCAGGCTTTCTGACCTTACATTTCCCTTTCTATTTTGATTTTCAGGTTTCTACAGGTGAAGAATTCACTCCAGCACATCCAGATGGCCTCCTCGGTAGATCTCTTGACTCCGTACAATTTCCACTCATGGAAATATGATATGGAGATTCAGATGCACTCCATAGGAATTTTTAGAGTCACGATGGAAACTGAATTTGATCCTGGATCCGCCATAGAAAAATCAAGATTCTTGAACAAGAAGGATGAAGCCTTCCATTTATTGTGCCTCTCTACTTCCCGAGACCTTCTCTTCCATCTTACGGGATTGAAGACTCTGAAAGAAATATGGGACAAATTGGAGACTCTATATAGAAATCATGATGACTTAAGGGTTTACCAGCTAGAAAATGAACTCATGTCTCTCCAACCCTCCAACTTTGAGACTCTGAATGATTTCTTCACAAAGTTCAAGCATACTGTTTTACTCTTGAAGCAATGCAAAGTGGAGAAGGAGGATGATCAGCTCATCCTCACCATACTCTCCAATATTGGGGCTGATTATTCAGTTTTTGTTTCTACATTCTGTGCCGGGAAGCTCACAACCCCTGGATGGAAGATGCCTACACTCAATGCCTTCATTGAGTCCCTAACATTTGAACATGACAAGCTTGTCTAGATGGGGATCATCAGATCTTCCCGTGATGAAGCCCTTCATGTCTCGGGGCCCAAAGATCTGAAGGGTAAAGGAAAGCATTAGAAAATTCCAAAAACTAAATTTGATGCTCCTAAACCTAGATTTGAAAATAAGCAGCATGATGAGTCTTCCGGCTCAAGGAAGAAAAAAGGAAAAGGGCACCACGGAAAGGAAAAAGTCAATTGTTATTATTGCAGGAAGGGATTCCACCCTGAACATGACTGCATGAATAAGAATCTTAATGAAGCTACCTCTCTCCTTGAGAGGAATCACATCAATCTTTCGAAAAGCTTTCGGAGGAGAGATCAACATGATCGGGAACCACAGCATGAAAAAGGTCATGCCCTCATGCCAAGCACTTCGAAGTCCAAAGCAATCTTGATTGATTTAGGAACTTCAAATGACATGATGGCTGAAAAATACTCCTTTTCATCCTTGGATATTGGCAAATCCATCCCCATCGACATGGGAGATGACTCCACCATCATTTAAGAAGGACAAGGTACGGTTGATCTTGAAAATGGTTTCTTTTCAAATGTATTGTATGTACCGTCTATGGTGTCAAATCTCCTTAGTGTCTATCAGATGACACATACTGGAGTGCCTAAGAGAGTTTCTTTCAGCCCAAATGATGTTGAGATAACAGAAATTTCATCCGGGAAACTCATTGCTAAAGGCCTTGCAAATCATCATGAAAAGGCGTATGAGTTTTCTCACTTTGTTGCGGATGTAAAGCCCAACGCTCTGCTAACTCATGGGAATGAGGTTAGTAGGATATGGCATGAGAGGTTTGGCCATCTTAATTTCACATATTTGTAGCAATTACAGAAAAACTCCATGGTTGAAGGCCTCTCGGTCATCAAGGAAACCACAGGAATGAAGCAAATAATTATTTGCTTACACAAATAATATTACCAAAAGGCTTGGAATATTAAATAAGCCATAATAAATTATAAATTGATGATAGAATTAAAAAGGGAGTGCCATATATATATTACTCGTAGACGCACTTTGGATACTATCCATGAAAGGATGCGTCATTTTAGAATTGATTACTACTAACTATTTATTAATTATTAATTATTAATATCAATATGTATTAATATTTAATAATTAATATTGATATTTAATAGTTATTATTATTTCTATAATAGTTATTTAGTGATTCTTTATTATATATATTTTTTTTCATTACATTGCCTCTCCCTTAGAATTGCTTTTTCCTCAAAGCACAATTATGGAAGACTTTATCCCTTGTTCTAGCTCGTAACGCTTTTTCATGACATTGTGTGTTGGTAGTTGCAACATTTGATGAAATAAGACAATGCTTTCTTTTAAACATTGTGTGGAAATGTTGCGTCAGTTGTGAATTCATCCATCCGAGATATACCCTTAATGGAATTATTTGTGGATCGATTGTCGATAGTTGTCGATTTTGTCTTTGCTCTTTGTAGGAATAATACTGGTAATTTTTCTTTTGATTTTTTTGTCTATCATAATGACTCTTGTGATTCGGATCGCAATATGGAACTCGAATCGCCTGTGAAGTGTTTACTGGAACTTCAAATTTTGGTGCTTCTAACGATTTTTGTAATTGTTTTTCATAACCATTTTCTGTTAATGCTTGTAGCGATGTGACAATAAGATTGTTCTTTTGAACCTTGACGAGATTTGCATTGCTTCCCTTTTCTAATGTTTGAATTATAGCCTTTGATGAATTTTTTATTGCGTTGGTCATTGTTTCTACTTTAATTTGATGTTGGTTGTATCGACTTATGTGATTTGGGTGACGATAAGGTATTCGAGATGTTTGTGGAACACATGTAGAAAATTTAATTGTTTGTGATTCTTGCAATTTATTAATTGATAATAACTCTAAGGATTTTTTAAACTTCTCATTTTTTTATTTTTTTATTTTTTCAGTCAACCCTTGATTCAAAAATTTTAAGCGAGAATTTTCTTCATTTTTTGTAATAGTTTCTTATTTAAATCATTTTGGAGATCCGCTTCCTTTTGGCGGAATTCCTCTTGGATTTCCTCTTGCGATCTTTTTTCCCTTTTTAATTTCTTAATTTTTGCAATCAAGTCTTGACTATGATTCTTCAAACGAGTAATTTCTTCATCCTTACTAGCAACAATTTTTTCAACTTCTTTCTGCTTCTTTTGTTCTAACTTCTGATTACCCTGTGAAATCATCTCTGATATATCCTGGAATTCTTCAGATGTTGGAGGTTCTATTTCTGACTTCATTGTAATATATTGAAATGTGATTCTCTTTCTCTTATAGGAAAATGTCAAAAACTTATTTTTGAGATTTAAGATGAAAGTCCCCAATGTTTTTATCCAGAGTAAACCCAAAATTATGTCACCGTCAAAGCTCCATAAGGAACTAACAATGAATTTCGATGTGACCATATAATCTCCAAAATTCAGTTGCAAGCCACTTATTTCAGTTCGTTTTTTGTCCAAAAAGTCTAGCTATTCCCTTATATTTGACTCAGGAATCACTAAATGGTTAGCGAATTTAGTACTAATATAATTATTTCTTTCACCAGGTGTGATAGAAATGGCAATATCATTCCCTGCGAGTGTCCCTTTAATTCTAAATAATATTGCAACATTTTTTTGTAAGGTGATAGGAAAATTTTGCTTCTTTTCAATACTAAAATCCATATTCTTGAATTTTCTTTGAAGTTTAATCAATATATCCTCCTTTTTTTCCAATAGTTTGTAAAAATGTTAGTAGATTGGGTGGTTGGGAGGAATGAGTGTTACCTTCCCCACCTAAGTTCAAATATCACTTGATTTTTAGTAGCAATTATTATGCACCCTTTTTATCTTTTTTTCCCTTTAGTTTTGTAAAATGTGCGTAGATTGGGTGGTTGGGAGGAATGAGTGTTACGTTCCCCACCTAAGTTCAAATCTCACTTCTCTTTACTAGTAATTATTTTGCACTTTTATATTCAAACCCAAACCCACTTATTAAGAAGCCATGTGTGGTTTCACTTTTACCCCTTTTTTTCGTTTTACTTTTTTTGGGGGGGTTAATTTTACCTTTTATTTTTTAAGGACAAGGTCCTATTTTTTAGGGATTCCCTAGAAGCTTGAATAGTAACTTTTCTCTGATACCACTTGAAGCGAATAATTATTCGCTTACACAAATAATATTACCAAAAGACTTGGAATATTAAATAAGCCATAATAAATTATAAATTGATGATAGAATTACAAAGTGAGTGCCATATATATATATATATATATTAATCGTAGAGGCACTTTGGATACTATCCATGAAAGGATGCGTCATTTTAGAATTGTTTACTAATAACTATTTATTAATTATTAATTATTAATTATTAATATCAATATCTATTAATATTTAATAATTAATATTGATATTTAATAGTTATTATTAATTATATAATAGTTATTTAGTGATTCTTTATTATATATATTTTTGTTCATTACAGGGAATTTGCAAGGGCTGTGTGATTGGAAAACACCCTTAGCACAAGTTCGATCGGGGGGAGGCAAACCGAGCTACATGCATATTGGGGCTGATACATTCTGATATCAGAGGTCCAATGCCTGTCACATCCATGAATGGATCAAGGTATATTCTTACTTTTATTGATGATTTTTCAAGGTATACATGGGTTTCTTTCTCAAAAAGAAATCAGAAGTATGTGAAAATTTTTCTGACTTGAAGGCTTTGATAAAAAATGCCTCTGAGATTAAGATAAAGACCTTGAGATCTGATAATGGAGAGGAGTATGTCAGTAATGATTTTATGTACATATTCTTCCAAAGAGGTATTCAGGTCCAACATTCAATTCCCTACACTCCACAGCAGAACGGAGTAGCGAAAAGGCAGAATCGGTCTTTCAAGGAGATGACCACCTGTATGTTGGAATCTAAGAAGCTTGCTGCAAATTTGTGGGCTGAGGCCATGCATGCTGCAAAATAAATTCAAAAAATGGTGCCATACTCATCCATGAAATGGAATACCCCTTTTTAAGCATACTTCAGACGCAAGCTGGATGTGTCGAACCTACGACTGTTTGGGTCGACTGCATGGGCTCGGATTCCGCTTGATAAAAGAAGGGATTTGCAACCGCAAAGCATAGAATGTCTATTTATTGGGTATCCTAATGAATATAAAGGGTTCAAGCTTCTAGATATCAATACAAAATAGATCATCATCGAGAGAAGTGTCAAGTTTGATGAGCCTCTTCAGGAGGTGGAACTAGTGAAGGAGAAAACTGTTGAATTTTCTTCCTATTCTACTGAATATTTGGATGATGAAATTGGGGGTGATGACCCTGATTTGGATCCTATGATTTCTGATATCAATGTGAAGCAATCATTAGATTCTGAATCAGAACCTGAAATTCAAAATCATATTCCTACATGGTCCCAACAGACACTATCCTCCGCAGGAGACAACATTGGAAATCCAGATGATCCAAGGAGAACCCGGTCTGATTTCCAAAGAGCATGTAATGCGCTCTCTTGTATTGATAAACTGTTGTATAAAACTTTATATTTGATGATTATTTCAGATCCAAAATCATACTATCATGGTTAGAAGGATCTGAGATGGCAAGTTGCCATGGATGAAGAGATGAATTCTCTTCAGAAAAACACTACTTGGGAGCTAGTTTCTCTTCCTCCGGGAAGGAAATTGGTTCAATGCAAGTGGCTGTTTCAGACCAAGGTTGATGTTGATGGAAGAACCTACAAATATAAAGAAATTATGGTAGCAAAATGTTTCTCTTAGGTCGAAGGAGTAGACTACCATGAGACCTTTGCACCGGTTGCAAAAATGGACTCCATTTGCCTTGTTTTGGCAATTTCAGCATCCAAGCACTGGGAAGTGCATCACATGTTTGTTAAGTCATAATTTATACATGGAGATATTCATGAGGAGATATACATTAAGCATCCTGGGGGCTACATCACTGATCCATATTTGGTTTGCAAGCTAAAGAAGTCACTATACGGGTTAAAACAGGCCCCAAGAGAGTGGTATTCCAAGATGGATGCCTTCCTTCTCTCGCAAAAATTTCAGAGATGTAGATCAGATCCAAATGTGTATTTACAGTAGTATGGTGGTCATATAATTATAATTTTTTTATATGTTGATGACTTACTGATCACAGGTACCACAGTTTCCTCCATTTCAGCCATCAAAACTGCTCTCCACAATGCCTTTGAAATGAGTGATTTGGGGCTTCTAAAACAATTTTTGGGGCTCAAAATTGAGAAAAATTATGATGGGATTATGGTTACTCAGTCCAAATAAATTTCAGACCTGTTAGTAAATTTTAACATGGCTGATTGTAGGCCTACAACTTTCCCTTTCCTTTCAAGGATCAGCCTTGAAGAAGGAAAAATCACACCTCCCATGGACTGCACTATCTATCGACAACTGATTGGTAGCTTGTTGTACTTGACAAATTATAGGCATAATATTTGTTATGCCATGAATTCTGTATCAATATTCATGAAGTAGCCTCATGATATTGATTGAAAGGCAGCCAAGAGGATCCTCTAGTATATTCAGGGAACCAGGACCTACGACATTCACTATGTTGCAGTCTCCGAGCTAGAGCTGGTTGGATACACAGATTTTGATTGGGCGGGTGATTCTATTGATCGGAAGTATAATTTTGGATATGCATTCATGTTTGGTGGTGGCCTCATTTGCTGATCAAGAAAAAAGTAGGCTACCATAGCACTATCTTCAGCAGAGGCTGAGTATCGAGGAGCAGTGAATGCTTGCATCCAAGCAATTTGGTTGCAAGGCATTGTTTTAGAGTTTGATCTTGGTAGTACTTTGTCCACTGTCCTCTTTTGTGGAAATCAAAGTTCTATTAAGATATCCATGGATCCAGTTACCAGGAAGAGGACCAAGCATGTAGAGATCCACATGCACTATATCAGGGAGCTAGTGCATGACAGGACCATCATTCTGTAATATTGCCCTACTGATGAGAAGATTGCAGACATCTTCTCCAAGAGTTTTTTATAAAAAAACTTCACTTACATTCGTTCACTATTGGGGGTGATTTCATCAGGGTGATTTAGACTACTTTTAGTGTTCAGCTTGGGGGGGGGTTTTCCCACTGGGTTTTCCCTCTTTTCCTCACTTAGTTTGTTTTGAGCATTGTTTCAGTTTTAGCATTGTACAGGCTGACCTATGGGCTTATTTTCCAGGGCCCTAGCATTTTTATGCATCTATGTTTTCTAACTCTTCCTGAGTATAGCTTAAGGGGGGGTGTTGGGGACATTTACCACCATACACACTCTTTTTGGTCAAATTTCCCTAGTTAAACCACTATCCTAAGTATAATTGACAATAATTAACATCAGTGGAGCATTAATTGACATCATCCAATCACACCCATGCCTACCTTTAGTCAAGGAGGCTAACTTATCCTTCTCTTACATTCGGGGAGGCTAACTCGAGGACTCCGGGCTTGATATGAGTTATATTAATGCACCTAATTGCTAACTGGTGGTTACAATCAGTTAAACAAGTTAATAAAGGCACCTCCTCTCATTAAATATATTATTTAATGATTATTTAATGAACTGGAGTCAATAGGGGTGCCTCCACCAAGTTTTGATGTGTAATTCAACTTCAGTTAACCTCATTGGGGTTCATTGGAGTCAATGTAGCGCTACCTCTTGATGGTTGGTGAGCTGTGACATGTGTCTGATCTCTTTGATTTGAGACTCAGTCATTTATTGCACTTCGACTTCAGTTAGGGTTAGTTGAGTCAATTAGGGTTTTGGTCAGTGGTTAAGTGAGTGTGAACCATGGCTTACAGTCAATTAAGCTAGACTCACTCATTCAATCCGAATGACCTCCTAAGGAATTCGAATTGTCTCTTAATTCATGCTTGTAGCATGTCATTGTAATTGTAATCATTCATTCTTTATGTGAATACAGAGCAACTACTATTCCTGTAGATCGATTACTCCATTTCATGAGTTATTTGTTGATTAATTCTTGATGAGATTGATTCTTTGTTCCTAGATCAGTAGATAATATTAATACCACGTTGTCTAAATATGCAAACATGTTTACTACTTTTGATGGAAGATCGATTTAGTCGCACGATATACATTCTTCCTCAGAAGTCCAATTTGGAGGGAAGACTGTTGCTATTGAGATCGAGGTGGTTGATGCACCCCTTGACTAAAATCTTTTGCTAGGTTGAAACTGGATGTATAGTATGAAAGTTGTAGCCTCTTCCCTCTTTCGAGTGTTTTATTTTCCTTTGAATGGGAAGATCGTTACTATTGATCATAAATATTTCCATAATGTAAGTGTTAAAGGATCATCAGGAGCTTCTATCCTAATTATTGACCATTCTCAGTCGACAACTGAGAAATTGGGTGTGGGTATGTATCCTTCTCTCATTGGAACCTTTAGTTGTCCTGCACTTTTCCTTTCTATTGGGTCTAGTATCGATAAGGCTTCAACCTTGTTGAATTTAGTCTCTTTTCACACATCTCATATGGAGGATCCTTGGGTTCTTCCTTCGAGTGATAATTCTATGCCTGCCGAGACACACGTGCCGTTTCCTGCAACATTATTGGCGTATCAAGCGAATATCGATCATGTTATAGAGCCTAGTCTTTCCTCTTCGTGGATAGAGGAGGAGGACCCTTATGTCCTACCTGCTTGGGCAGTATAGTCATCTCACTCTCAAGACTGCCTTGATGATGTTTTTCCTTCGGATGAGGCTATTCTTGAGGCTATGTCTAGGATTGAACAAAATTGGGGAAAGCTGCACCATAGATCGTATTTTCTCTCTAATATTGATCGTTTAGAGTGTGATGACTTTAGGGTGATATTAAGTGAGAAGGTTGGTAGGCCTGTGGTCCCATTAAGCTCTCCTGGTCAGAGAGATAAAGGGAACATGGAGAACTTGTCACCTATGATACCTATCAATATTTCATGTGTTCCAGGTAAGGTTGAGAATGTTTACATTGGGGCTGATTGTTCCCCCGATTAGATTAAGGAGTACATCGAGCTTTTAAATGAATTTCGTGATGTGTTTACTTAGTCGTACAAGGAGATTCTAGGAATAGACCCTTGCATTGTCGAACACGAACTCAAAAACTATATGGATGCAAAACCAGTTCGACAACATTTGCGCATCGTGAACCCTAGGAAAGCGCCTTCCATTAAAGTAAAGATAGAGAGGTTGCTCAAATCTAGTTTTATCTATCTCGTTTCCTTGATGGAGTGGGTTTCAAATCATGTTCTGGTGGATAAGAAGCATGGAGCGATGCATATATGCACTGATTTCCGTAATTTAAATTGAGCATGTCCTAAAGATAATTTTTCTACACCATTTATTGATCAAATTTTGGATGAGTGTGTGGGAAGTGAGGATTTTTGCTTTATGGATGGCTTTTCCAAATACAATCAAATCTAGATTAAACCTAAGGACCAACATAACATTGCATTTATTTGTCCTTGGGGAAATTTTGCATATTGAAAGATGCCTGTTGGAATTAAAAACATCGGAGCTATGTTTCAATAGGCCATGATATTTATCTTCCATGATCTTAAAAATATTATTGAAGTGTGTTTGGATAATGTAGCTACTCACTCTCATTTTAGATTCGTTTTTGAGAGATGCCATCATTATAAGATTCAATTAAATCCTAATAAGTGCATATTTTGTGTGAAGGTTGGTCGTTTACTAGGGTTCATCATGTCCAAGGATGGAATCAAAGTCGACCCCTTAAAGGTTGAGGAAATAATTCAATTGTCACCCCTGCGTAACATTCGACATCTTCAATTTTTACAAGGTATGGTGAACTTCTTGTGAAGGTTTATTGTCAATTTTTCCAATTTGACTAAAGGGTTCATGCGCTTGTTGAATAAAGACACCCATTTTTACTGGGATTACCAAGACCAAGAGTCTTTCGATACTCCTAAGGAATACTTGGCATTGCCCCCCATGCTTAGTCCACCAGACTACAGCCATGATTTCTTGGTTTATGTGGCCGCCTCTCAAGAGACAATTGGTATGGCATTGGTTCAAGAGCATGAGGAACTCCAGGAGCATGTCATATACTATCTTAGCCAAAACCTTATTAATGTGGAACTTTGTTACACCCATGTTGAGAAGCTATCCTTAGCCACGGTCTATGTGGTTCAGCATTTGAGGCATTACATCCTTCTTTGCCAAACTTTGGTCGTAGCTCAGATCAATCAGTTTCAATTCGTCCTCACCAAAAGGATGATTGGGGGAAAGTATAATAAATGGATTGTGATATTCCAAATTTGGATGAAGAAGAGGTTCATGAGGATTCTCTTGTTTATTAGAATATATTTCTCATCTCAACTGTGGACCCTTGGTACATGGATATTATTGTTTATTTGTAAACATTGAAGGTTCCTACTCACCTCTTGTGAGATGAGCATCGAAGACCATGTCACATAGTGATGAACTACCTCATAGTGGTTGATAATATGTACCGTTGTGGGGTTGATTCCATTTTACATTGTTTCTTAACTCATGAGGAGGCTGAGGTCGTGCTTAATGATTGAAAAGAAGGGCATGTGGTGGTAATTTATCTAGGCTTTCTATAGCTCAAAAATTTTTGAGAGCAGGTTATTTTTGTCCATCCATATTTAAAGATTACGTTAATGCAGTTAAGAGGTCCTAACCTTTCCAGGTGCTTGCATGGAATATATGTTCTCCTCCTACCCATTTGCATCCTATTATCACCGTCGGTCCCTTCACAAAGTGGGGGGTCAACTTTATGGATTGTAACCCATCTTCTGTTGAGGGGCACCATCATATTGTTGTGGCTATGGATTATTTCACAAAATGGGAAGAGGCTATTCCTGCTATCAAATACGACAGTGAAATAGCCACGCATTTCGTATTTAACCAGATTATCACCCGGTTTGGCATTCCAAAGGATCTTGTCACTAACCATGGTAGGAACTTTCAGAACAAAATGATGGAAGAATTGTATTTGAAGTTAGGATATAAGAAAGATAATTCCTCTTCTTATTTTCCTCAACTGAATAGATAGGTTGAAAATGTGAACAAGTCACTTAATTTTGTTCTCCAACGAACCATCACACAGAGCAAGAATAATTGGAATATCATGTTGTATTCTAATTTGTGGGCCTATATAAACGTGGTTAAGAATGCCACCTATTTTTCTCCCTATCATCTTGTACATGGGGTGGATTCAGTACTACCAGTTGAATGTGAAATCCCTTCGTTGAAGCTAGATGTGGAGCTTTTACTAGAGACTTCCGCATTGGAAGAACGTCTAGTCCACTTGGAGCATCTTGATGAGTAGGGTCAAGATGGTTTAGTGGCTCTTGAGGTTAACAAGCACTGTGTTAAGGTCTAGTACGATAATTTTAGCTGTCCTAGGAGGTTTAGTGAAGGTGACTTGGTCCTTTGGTGGGATCAAGATAAGGAACCCTTGGGGGAAGGAAAGTTTAACCTGATGTGGCATGGTCCTTATGTGGTTAAGCATGTCTTAGAGAAAGGCATGTATGGGTTGGTGGATTATCAAGGGATGGCCTTGGAGGAGCCTAGAAATGGGCTCTATCTTAAAAAATACTATGCATGATTTTCAGCCAAGGATGAATTTTGTATATTATTGTACATTTTTTCATTGCATAGTTAGGTCTTCTTATGGTGATCGGGTTTGTTGATTATCTTTCATTTTTTATGGCATATGTCGATGGATTCTTTTGTTTACATAGGATTCACTGATGGTGCTATCCGCCACAATCAAAACTCAGCTTTGGTTGCTTTGGTGATATACTCCTATGGGTCAAGTGTTGTCTTCAGGAGGTGTATGTTTATGAATTTTTTCAAACAATGTTGTTGAATATAGTGTTGTGATTGAGTTATTATGACATTCCATTTCACATGGTGTTCTTTCTCTTGAGGTACATATTGATTTGCAATTAGTGGCCTCACAACTTAATGCCTTGTATCGTGTTAGGGATATGACATTGTTATGAAGATTCTTCTGTGTAAGATTCCTAAAATGGAAATTTGAAAGCATAACATACATTCACATTTCAAGAAATTTTAATCAAGTTGATGATTCATATGCTAACTATGTACTAGATTGGCATTTTTTTCACAGACCATAAATATTCCACAAACACATTTTACACTTGGAAATAGAATAATAATCGGTCATTATAAATATTTTTCATTAAGTCCAAAAAATGTGACATCATAATAGATAAGTGTCATATACAAAATTGGAGCTTCCAAGCCACCAAAATATACTACACGGTCATACAAAAAATCTATACACCTAGGTCTCCAAGCCTGAGGTGGAGGAGTGTGTTGATCATGGTAGCACACCACACCTCTAGATAATCGACAGAATAATTGAACCCATCCCATCCAACTGAAAAGATTGAGAGTATGGATCCCAGTACTCTACTAGCAGCTGGAGTAGCCTTGGTTTATCCCTCAAGCCTCCAAGGCACCAAAATTTGTATAACCCACAAGATCTCAGTGCTTGTTGAACCATTAGATCTCCCTGCACTGCCTCTTGAACATCACCATGTTCCCTCTCTCTCTCCATTCTAGCACCATCCTCCATAATTTTTTTGGAGTTTGATCCATATTTTCCTTTGAAAATCATCTTTGCGAACCTGTACATGAATTTTCTTGAAATATTCATGTATGTACGTGGGTATCGTGGTATTTTTCACGTATACCCAACACTATAAGTGAAAACATACCCGATTTTCACGTGGGCCAAAACGCACATTTTGGGGTGGTCTAAATAAAAAGTTTGACCATTAAAATTAAAAAAAATTGCATGAAAGTGAAAGAGGGGGGCATGGGTAATTACCTGTACCAAGCGTGAAGTGATTTCATCGAACGATGCTCCCAGAATCAAATCTTGAAATTCTAGATACAAATGCACTATGGTGGGTGAATTTTGAAATGCTATGAACTTTTTTAATTTTTCACTATTTTATAGAAAACATTTTGAAATTTTTAACCACTTCCTATAGTTTTTTACTTTTTTGACCATTTTGGACCATTTGGACTAATATGATGTTGTGTGAGTCCAATTTGATTGCAGTTTGACCAAGAGTTCAACTCGTTCGTGTCTATTTTAGGTATCATGTCTAAACTGGCATATAGGTTAGGATTTCACATCTGCTTTCATTTTTCATGACCTTATGACCGTTTCATTTGAACCTTAGCTACGAACCCATTCCATGATGTCACGAAACCTTCATGCTAGTTTTAGAATTGGTGTTATGTTAATGGTATAGATTTCCCATACATGGGTGCCCTATTTAGATCCTTTATTGCATTTGGCGCCCATCCCAAAATTTCTTCTTTAGGATGTGGATGTCCCTTTTCAGTCCCGGCATGTCCTTGAGCAAGAACTTCATACTCCTCTTGAACTTTATGCTGGCAATTTCTCATGGGACTCCCTTCTATATATCAAGTTGTAATTTCATTTTCATGAGTTTTGCTTTCCTTCTTGAGCTTTATGTCGGCTCCTTGATTTTGAGTTATCATCTATATAGCTTGATCTTGTCTCATGTTGAGCCAATCAGAGCCTTTTTACATACCTTTTGCAGCTTGATCATCCATTTTATCGAAAGGAGACCTTCCCTTGAGTGTCGTTATCCTACACATATATCCTTGCATTGAGCATAGGCATGTTCCACTCCTTGGAACTAGTTTTCTTGTTCCCATGACACTCGTATCCTCCTATATTTGTTGTATAAATAATTTTTATTCTTTTTCAATCTTTTTAAAATATCTAAAAAATTCAAAAAAAAAAAGGCCAGATAGAAAAAGATGTTATCTTTGACAGTAGTTGAGTCGTGTTTCCTTCAAACATAGCAGTGTATATCACATCCATTGGTTGGGTTATTAGTTTAATTTTAGGATATGTACTCGTTACTTTTATTTTATCTCCAATGACTGGTTAAGCTTCCAGTCCCTATGGAGCCTTTGATGATGCCTCCTGTGTCACAGAGATGTGCCATTTTGCATATCGAGGGCATGCTTCCTACCTTCAGTCACCATTTTCCTTTATGCTCTTGTTTGAAGGAAGTTGAAGCCTGAGTTGGCCCTCCTTAGTTATATTGACTTTGCATGCCAGCTATTCCCGATACAGGGACTGTTTTGTGCACATACTGTTCATGTTCTTCCACATTATATAGTGTTGCTGAGTACCTCATGTCCGTTGATGGGGGATACCTTAATGCCCTCCTTCCAGTAGATTCCATTCCATCAACATCAGATCATTTATTCTAGAATAGGATTCTAGAGTCTTTTGAGTTCCTTGAGACTTGCAGTCATCAATGATAGGTTCTCTCGCCATCGACAGTTTTGGGAATATATCAATGTCCCCTAATCAATGGATTCTTCCAAGTGTCCGACCTCAACACATATATTCACACTTGTTAGATTGAACTCTGTACCTTGATTCCCATTTTCATTATCGGTGGGTGATCTCGCATCTGTTAATGGTATACATCAATGACCAGTAATTAGACGATGGACTACTATGTTTGACCTTGACACATATATTCACATAGTAGGACATGTAGCCATAGCATTTCATGTAGAAGACCTTCTGAATTGGTGGAATTCCATATATGCTACCTCCTTGATCATTCTAGTGTTCATGAGATTTCATCTCTCGTGATTTGAAGTTTGAGCATTAAATTAACCCATTAAGAGGATATTACCTTCATTCCTTAGGCTATAAATATCATTCTCTATACCATTGTAAAGACAATTTTTATCTAAATTGTTTTTCTTATAGTAGTTATAATTAATAGCGGCAAAACAACATATTGTTATGTAGGTTTTATTATCATTGATGTCAATAATATCTATCCAAATATACTAGTTGTAAGGGTATTTTTTATAAATCATGGCATGGGGGGAGATGTTCTTCCTAATGTAACAACCTATACCCTTAATCCCTCTATGATAGAATTGCTTGTTCCACATTGACCATAGTACAAATCCATCTATGTTAGGGACCTTAGATTCTTCACGCTCCCAAGTTTCAACTAACAATATAATATCAACTTCATTTGAGATCAAACTTAGCTTTGGTACTTTGTTCCATGGAAAGCATCGATAGTTCCAAGAAAGAATCTGAAGCATGTTGAATTGTTATTTATTATTATCTTTTTGGTTTCTATCTCGAATTTTCTATTTATGATTATTTCCCATTTTCCTTCCTTCCTAGCTTCCTTTACCTTTTGAACCCCCTTCTTAATTCCGCTTGATCTTATGGAATGAGATATTCATTTATAAATATTCACGTTCCTTTTAGACTTGAGGTTTTACTAAGTATGTCATACTTATGGTCAGTAGAGCTCAACTTTATCTGGATGAGCCTTACTTTATTCTCAGTTAACTTTCCCAACCTTGTTTCTTCTATGAGACATGTTGTTTCAATTTGTAATATATTATGTAATTCTGTCTAGACTATGGCTAGAGTATCTTCGTCTACCTCCTCTTTTAAACCAAAAATTATAAGGTTCAAGGCCCTTTTCTTATGCTCATGGTATAATTCTATCAATTTTTTTTCATTTCCTCTTTAATGGGTTTGATATTTAATTTATTTGCCACACTATTTAGGGTGAGATTGTTATTAACAGTTTCTTCTAGTTCTTTAATTATGTCCTTCATTTTCAGACTTTCTAAAGTATCAGCATCTCCTTGTTGGAATGTTTGGTTCATATATTGGCTTTTTTTTCCATTGCCTTTAATCTAATCTCAATTGTCTCCATTTTATCCTCCAATATTTTTATTTTATTTTCTATTTGTTTTTGGATCTTGTCTTCAAGAGATGTAAATTTATTTTCTAGCATGGATTCTATCTCTGTTTGTAGCTTAAATTCTCTTTATTCTCTACTTTTCTGTAATTACTCTATATATTCATAAAGGATTTGTAGAGTAAATGTCCTAGGTATAACTTTGACAATCTTTGGTAGATGCGGTGAATTATTCATACTTGTGAACAAAAATAAATATCTGAGGAGTAGATATGTATTAGAAAAAAAATAAAGAATGTTTGCACCTGATATAACCTTTCCAGATCACCTTCAAAGCCTGGTTTAGATGGATAATCCTCCACTTTATAGTTCAAAAAACCTAGCGAATTGCATATCTAGGGGCTAGCATAACCATGAGATCTTATTCTTCAAACTCAGTTAAACCCCTTAGAACACATGGAATATTTAGAACTTCTAGAGAGTAAAAGTGAATCCAAGCTTAGAGATTGAAATGTGCAAATGAATATTCCTAAAGGAAATTCAGACTAGATTGGATAAAAGATACATAAATCTCATTTCACATCACAAAACATATCACAATCCAAGTTAAACCCTTCAGAAAGCATGCAATATTCACATCCACCAGATAAATGTGAATATGATATTTAAATGTGCAAATGAATGCGCTTGAAGTAAATTTAGGACTGGATCAACGTGAAGCAATGGAATAGGTTTTCACATCACCAAAGATATCGTAGTCTGAGTTAAACCCTTTAGAACACATGCAATATTCAGATCCACCCGAGAGAACGTGAATCCGAGCTCAGATATCGAAATGCGCAAATGAATCTGCTTGAAGGAAATCCAGGGCTGCATCGACATGAAGTGGAAGTAGATCTTAGTCTAAGTTAAACCCTTCAAAACATATGTAATAGTTAAACCCTTCAGAATACATGTAATATCCATATCAAAACACATGCAATATTAAATGTATTTCAAATATGTAAACTCGGTTAAAACCCTCACAATGCATGCAATATTCAAATCCACTAGAGTGTAAACCTGAATCCCAGATCGGAGATCAAAATGGACTCTGCTTGAAGGAAATCTGAGACCGGATCGAAACTGGATAGAAAATCACTACATGACCTGAGCATAGTCTCCCAAGAATGGCTGTTCTTCATGGCTAANCTTCATGGCTAATAAATGAGCAGGATAATCTTGAAAGTAGCACGTGATGTGGGTATCTAATATGGAATTAGCACGTATTTTTTTTTTTTTTTTGTGTTTATGCTTTATTACGATAATTGTCAATTGATATTTAATATTGTTTTTAGCACTTGATTAGGTCTAATGGTTAAGAGCATGTGTTATCTCTAAGGAGGTCATAGGATCAAAAACCTGTGGGGTAGGGATGCTTGTTTAGGCTATTGTGACAATGCTAGAAGGGTAAGAGAATCCTGAATAGGTGGTCCACCTCATATTATATCCATGGTAAGCTCTGGGACGTCTCAGCCCCTGCTCAGTCACAAGTTCCTTGTATATATGACTTGCAGTTTGTTAGATATATCCCTGAGAGGTTGCTAATTCCCTTGATTAAAGAAAAACCATTTACTATTACCTTCATTAAATGCGATTTGATGTCCTTTATGGGCATATTGTACCTTCCCATATGCTTTTTGATATTCGAGTTTATGTTTACATCAAATATGTGGTAAAGAAATGTGATTTATATATAGTAAAGTTAAATAACTGCAAGCTTATGTTGTATTAAATAATAATAAAAATAGTAGAAAGAGGAAATTTATATATAGTAAAATTAAATACTTACAAGGTCACGTGGCATTAAATCATAATAAAAATAGTACAAAGAGGACAAATGTTGAATATTTTGGTTTTTATTACTTTTAAATTTGATAGTTAGATATAAATCTAGATAAAATTAGTTACATCAAATACTTTAACTAATCATTAAATCAAAATATAATTTTTTAAAATTTAAATAATTTTTTTTTTAATTTTTAAAATATTTAATTTAATACTTAAATTTTGAAATTTATAAACTTTATAGAAAAATTTTAAAATATTTAAATATGAGTAAAATTCAAGCAATGTTAACTATGAAACGATAACAATATACCTATCTATGGTAGATATAATAAGTTTTAAGAAACGATAACAATATAACCTACCTAAGGTAGGTATAATAAGTTTTAATCAAATTTTGATAAAAATAATTGAAAGAATTTGATAAACTCCAAATCCTTATCATCATTGAAAAATAAATCTAAATAATTAACCATACTAACTTTGCACAACATTTTTGAGTTTCTTTAAATAAGGATGAATACACGGTATAGATACCTCTTTTTTCCCTAGGAGAAAAATAACAGTTCCTTGATATTCAATAGAATCCCTGGTAATCGGTTTGCTACATTAGGTATACTATATACATGAAAAAGAGTGCTAAGCAATCATACTAACAGTGAGTAGACATTAAGCCTAAAATAACATCAAATGGCAAAATAACAAGTATCCAATCCCATAATCTGAAACACCTAGTAAAAGAAGTACAAGTCAAAACAGGATCGCTTAACTATGGTGGCACTTTTGGGTACACTAAAAAATGAATTTTTGTTCACTATGCCAACTATAACACCAAAGGGTGTGCCATCAAAATCAAGCCACGAAGTGGTTGAAAATCATATCTATGGCTAATAGAGTTGAAAGGAGCCTCTCCCACTGCATTCACCCTTAGTGAATTCCATAAAGTGAAGGTACCGAGAATTCAAGCCAAGTTCCTCCTTAGATAATCCATCTACTTTAACATTGTATTATCTGTATACATGGGTAGCTTCGAGTTGGGTAAAGGAAGGTTGAAGGATTCTAATATTACTGTACCAACCCTCAAGTTCAAGAGTTGATAGGTCAGCGTGGCCATTGAACCAGTTGATGATGGATGGAGAGTCTCCTCTAATGTGTAGATATGGTAGCCCAACAAGTTTTGAAAAGGCCAGTAATAACCAGATAGAAAGAAGTTCTTCCTAGGTGTTGGTGCTTTGACCGCATCCCCTTTTTAAACAAAAATAATAATCCTTACTAATCATGAGATGTACACTAGTGCCTGTATTCTTGTTCGCGGAGGCCACATCAAAAAAACCAATAGGGAACACATATACTTGTTCCAAACCATTCAATATCCTATGTCATTTGGGGAGAAAAGTCACAGTATGAGTTTGAAGCTACTCCAGAATGTTATAAATGATCAATTATGATACAGGCCTATGATCCTTGAAAATATACTTATTTATGGTGATCCAAATATTCTAGGACATAAGTAGAGGGAGGTATAAAAATTATTTTTCATTACTCATTAATTTGGCCTAGTTGTTCCTCAAATAGTGCTCATTCTAGTAAATAGGGTGATGCAGTGCCAAACTGAGTCCCAAAATAATATCCTTAATGAGCCTACATTTAGAAAAGAGGTGATCAACAGATTCAGCCACTGAAAATCCCAAACAATAATAATTGGGACCAACCCAACCTTTTTTACATAATGTATCCCATA
Organism: Pseudotsuga menziesii; assembly: GCA_001517045.1. NCBI lineage: Eukaryota > Viridiplantae > Streptophyta > Pinopsida > Pinales > Pinaceae > Pseudotsuga > Pseudotsuga menziesii. The sequence goes on along the minus strand of LPNX010371144.1, from coordinate 190,276 downwards.
TATTGATACGGTTGGAGAGACAAAGCCAAGCAAAACATATTACCTTCAGAGGTAGGTTATACTTCCATATTTTTACCAAGGATATGTGCATATGTTCAATATGTATATCCAAACCAGAGAATCCAAGATGTTACATAGTTTGATAAAGCCATGGGAAATTCCCTTAATATAATTTCTCCATATCTCTTTCCAAGTTCCATCAAGGTTAAGGTCAATAGCCATGAGCTAGTACTATTGACTAGAGTCTGATATTTGTGCATCATTAAGTGTAGTAATTCCATAGTCCTCCAAATAGCTCCCGAGGTCCTCTAGAAGAACAAAGTATGAATTTAAAGCAACAATTGAATCCACAACAATCAATATGCTGTGACCATTACCCACTTTCCATCCTAAATAACAAGTGATCCAAGACAAAGCTATGACAAATCCATTCCATATGTAAGAAGTACCTTGAACCTTGAGATATTTGTAGCAAATACATGCATCAACAGTTAAATCCTCGAGGTATTTATATTTGACAATATGTGACCAAATACCTTGCCTATTTAGAACAAGCCAATTATCTTTTAGTCTAAGAGCTGTGCTAAACCAATCAAAATTTTTGATATTCCAACCTCCTATGTCATAAGGTCTAAATAATGTATGCCAATTCATCAAGTGTGATTTGTAGCTCCTCTAAGAGTTTCCCCATATAAATTTAAAGATGGCACTTCGAAGGTAGTTCATAATATATTTGGGCATTCTAGCCAATGTTAACCAATAAACAGCCATCCCCATGAGAACTAATTTGACCAGGATCAATTTTCCTCCAAGAGAGATAAGTATTTACATCCAGTTACTCATTATTTGCTAAATTTTTTTAATAATCCAATGCTAGTCATTGACATAGTATCCCAATGGTTTCAGATAGAATCCCACAAATAGAGGATCCATTTTAACTAGTAAAATGGCTGTCATGTTATCCCTGGTGTGATCATCAATAACATTAAATAGAAATGAATATTTCTCCTCACTAATTTGCATGCCCATCATAGAACAAAAAATATTTTAGAAGTTGTTTATAATGCTGCCACTCATCAATAGTTCCCTCACTAAATAATATAACATCATCTAGAAAAATTAAGTGTGTGAGATATAATGAGGAAGTAACCTTGAAACCAGTAACGACCCCTCTTTTCTGTGCATTTTGCATCAGTAAACTTGGACTTTCAATAATAAATATAAATAGTAGAGGGGAGATAGGACATCCCTGTCTAATGCCTCTTGAGACCAAAAATACTGAAAAGGACTTAGAAGGAGTTCCATTAACTAAGACTGCAAAGTTTGACAAGTCTAAGAAAGGTCCAGTTCACCCTATCAAAGGCCTTGACCAAGTCTAGCTTGAGGATCATAACTTTTTTCTTTTCCACTTTTATAGAGTGCATGACTTCTTGTGCAATGACTGTAGGCTCAATGATCTGTCTATGATGTAGAAAGCCAAATTGGTTCCTCGAGATGGCTCTATCTAATATAGGTTTAAGTCTGATAGCTACCAATTCAGAGAAGACCTTATATACTAAATTAGAAAGGGAGATAGGCCTATAATTTGAAATTGATGTAGGTTTATGACATTTAGGAATAAGTGTGATAAAAGTAGCATTAAGTTCTCTTGAAACCCTACCTTCATCCCTCAACTATGTAACACCATTAACAATGTCAAGATCAACTAGATCAAAGAAGTGGAGGTAAAATTCAACTGGCCAGCCATTCGGGCTAGGGAATTTGTCTTTTTTGAATCCCTTAAGTACACCTTCAATCTCAGAGAGCGAGAAATATGGCAGGAAAGAAGCTTTATCTTCCTTAGTGAGATAAGAAGGAAAAATTCTAATAACCTTGAGCCGATCCTCAATATTAGTGGATCCATCATCAGTAAAAAAAAATTGTGAAGCGAGAAGCTCCCATAAGCTTAAGTTAAGCTTCGTCTTCAATCAGTGTGCCATGTCGATTCTATAAAACACAAATAGATTTCGTGTTTCTCCTGGAAAATGTATAGGAGTGGAAAAATTTGGTATTAGCATCCCCCTGATTTAACCATTCCACCCTACTATTAAGTTTCCAGGTAAGGATTTCATGGGTCAATAAAAAGTCCTTGCAAGCTTTCAGTTGGGAGAGCTGTGTATCCTCATAGACCGACAAAATACCAGAGCTATGGGTAGTAAGAAGTTGTTGAATGGCAATTTCAACTACTTTTGAATCCAAAACATTTGACAGTTTCATATTTGTTTCCCAAGCCTTGACTCTATCCTTGAGTCTCTCGATTTTTATGGTGAGTACAGAAATAGGATCAAGTTGAGGGGAAATCTAAGTACTCAAGGAAGAATGGACAATTTATATGAATTCTTGTTCCCCCAACCAGGCCCTATTGAACTTAAAACGATAGATATGACAGTGCTTGATTTATTTATATTCAAGGTATACAAGAAAATGATCTGAAATATCAAAGGCATGAGTCTAGGACTTAAATTTGTTTAGGATTGGAATAGTATGGTGAGAAGCCAGAAAACTATCAATATGTTTTCTAACACCTTATTAACCCATCCTACCATTTCTCCAGGTTGGGCCAAGATGTTGTGGGGCTAGGTCTACCATGTTAGCAGTATCCAAAAGATGTGTGAAATAATGAACCATGTGATCCAAATGGGCTTTGTTTCCCCAAATCTTAGTGTCTGATAGGGTAAAGTTTAGGTCACCTGTAAGAATCAGGTTTGGATAATAAAAAAATGCCTCCAGCTAATACATTATCCAAAAATGTGGCTCTGTTGGAGTAAGGGCCATAACAGTTCAAAATAGAGAACATAGTGTCAATACCTTTGAGTCTAGACTTGATTAAGATACTAGAATAAGAGTGAAAATCCTTAAAAAAATATAATTGTGGGTTTAAACTAGTGAGAAGACCCCCAAAAAGGCCATGAGAGTCTAGAGCACAAAATTCCCAACCATGATTCATCTTGGAAAAGAAGTGAAGAGCAGAAAAGTAATCACACATAGTATCTTGAATAAGTATCATGTCAAGATTAAGAGAAGAGAAGAGAGATCTAAGGGATTTTGTTTTGGTAAGCCCCCCAAACCCATGAATATTAATAGAGATGATCCTCATGGGTTAACCTGAGAGTCAAGTTACTGTGATCTAAATGCTTGTGGTAAGTTCATGGATATGGAAGCTTCTTTGATTCGAGCTGAGAGAGGGGTATAAAGTCCAGAAGTACTAGAATCATCCGTTGATTTATTCCTCCTAGACTTCTTGATAGTTACATTGTGGAATTTGATCGAATCAAAGGGTATTCTAGAGGGAGAGATAGGTGATTTGTTAGAGAATATATCCAATGATTTCAAAAGTGAAGGTTCCATAAAAGAATGAGATGTGGTGGTACTAGAAGGATCAGTAGATGTAATAGGTGTAGTGTTCCTCTTGAGTGGGGGAAACTCTTCGAAATTAAAGGGAGGAGGATAAATCGAGGGATGGATTTGCTAAGGTGAAATAGTAAAATAAGGTTCCATTGTAGGTGTACCTAAAGTAGGCTCACTAAGTTGAGAAGTAGTTTTAATCAAAGGTAGGGTATTAGAGGAGAGAGGATCCCAAGTAGGTGCCAGAGTTTAGGTAGCCCGAGTAAGAGTTAAATATCTTGGATATACTATAAATATCCTTTATTTATGTCACCAAAGGTGGTTGGGGATGATGAATCATAAGGACCAGGAGGAGTGGGAGAGCCAGAAGTATCAACAGGAGGAGACCCCTCTATAAATGAGTTAGTATCGGGTTCTAGCTCAGAGAAGCCAAGTTTTAATGCAGGACCATGACAAAGGGAAGTGTAGTTATTTTTTAAATGACCTATATCATGACAGTAGCTGCACCTGAACATAATGTTCAAATAATATAATATTTGGGTGACAACTGAGAAACCACAGTCAATCTCAATCTCAGGTAGATTCCCTTTTGAGACGTCTAGTTCTACCAGTACCTTAGCCATTCTTTTGTCAAATATAAGGTGGAAATATTTTTCCAGATCCATAAATATCCCTAGTGTATTTGCAATACCCATGAAGAAATTTTTATTCCAAAATGGAAAGGGTAGATCCGACATCAATACCCTAATATGTCGTTTGATGACTCTTTCTTTGAGCAGGTCAAACTTATCATGTCAATGGCTGACAACCAGGGAACCATTCCCAATAGTCCATAGGGATTTCTGTATACAGGATGAATCTGAATCCTAGATAAATACAATGACCAACCAATGATTAGAAAGGAGGATAATGGTATGGGTATAGTTAAGGATAGGCTTCCAATGAGTTGTGGCCCACGAGACCCATTCTTTCTTATTCATAGTACAATACTCCAACCAGTTAATCAATGCCCTATGACAAAGTTCAAGGACCCTATCCACCATTATGTCCCTCCCAAGCACATAATGTTATTTTGAGTCAAGGGATTTCAAGATATTGGATTTCCTATGATGGTGATACCGTGGGGAATGGTCAAATACCCTAGAGGGACCACTAGGAGGAAATAGTTCTAAATACTCCATGACCAATAATGTTGGGGCAGTCAAATAGGGAGCAAATTCCTTCCACAGAGGGTAGACAAAAAATAGGTCCTGAGAAGGGAACAAGAAGAGGCCTCACAGTAAATGAACGGAACCCTAGTAAAGAAACTAGAAAGAAAGGGGGTATACCGAGAGTTTGAGAAAAAATAAATCGAGAGAGGTACAATAACCATAGTAAACCCCAGCAGGGATCCTATAAACAAGGATGCAATAAAATAACAAATAATGAATCCCTAGAAACCCAGAAAAAAAATAGTAAATACGGCCCACTTTTTTAGCATGGGTCGTACTAACCCTTGGGGTAGGGTGGACTCCATGTAGGACTGATACCCATAAATAGACTAGGTAATAAAAATAAAACCCCCATGATCAATAAATAAATAAAAAAGACCAATAATAGTCAAGTAATGTACCTCAAAGTCTAGATGTAGTGAGGTCCTTCAAACCGCCAAACCACATCACTACACAAAAGTCACAGAAGCAGATAGACTGCTCGATCATCATCAAATGATAAGATCAATCAATAAAGGTGATGGATGTCACTAATGTCGTAACTTTTATAATGCCATGCAATATTCCAAATACATGGTAAAGGTTGATAAATCCTATGAATGTTGCTACAAAGGGAGGAAAGGGAAAATGGTCCTAATAATATGCTTCAAATCCTAGGAAGAAACGGCAGATGGGTAAGTGTGTACAAACAATCTATTGAAGCAGGGTAAATGGTAGTATAATGAGAGCCCATCCTTCCACTATGGAACATCATCCACTGTGGACTCTCCTCTACCATGATAGTAGGCATGAATTCTTAGCATACATGAAACCCTAGTTACTAACAAAGATGAAGTAGCAGGTTTTGAATAACAAAGAGAGAAGCATCTAGTTCATTCATGGGCACACTCTTCAGAGTTACTTGAATCTAAGAAGTAAAATTAGAATAAGGTCTTCTGGTTTCTAATACATTGTGTAGATACCTCAAAGTGGACATGTATCCATAATGTAGGAAAAATAAAAAATAGAGTAAACCCAAGAGTGTTTGACAGTTGTGTAGCCCCAAAAAAATCAGATCTTCAAAATTAGGTAATGTTTAGGTCTTCGGTGTCAAAGTAATTAGGGTTTACATGATCGGATCTCTCTCTCTCTCTCTCTCCCTCTACATTTGTAAAATAAAGTTTACGTTTTGGGTAGTACAATAATTAGAGATAAATATGATTGGATTTGAAATTTTTAAAATTATATAAATATATTATTAAAATTTTTTATTGATGGTTGCGATTTTTGAAATTTTATTTTGTAAACGTAGTTTTTAAAAGATTATGAGTTTTAGGTGGATGCTCAATTATTCTTTAGGACAAAAAAAACGTTGTAGGAAAATATAAAACATTGTGGTAGAATATATATATAGATAGATGAGAAAACTAGCCGTTAAGTAGATGTTGAGGATATGTTATTGAGATAAGATTAAAGAGTTAAGGAAAAATAATAATAATAAAAAGTAATTAATTTAAACAATTAAAAGGGAATAAATTATCAAAATTATTCCAATGATAAAGGTTAGATGATGATATATACACGGATAATGCGGGTTTTATGAATATTAGGGTATCCCGTGAGGCTTTGATTGACAATAGACCTAGACCCGTAACACCCCAGAGTTTATCAAACGATATGAAGGTTGAAGGATATAACATTAGATGTGAGAACAAGGAGGAAAATAAATTTGAGGGTGGTAAGGGATAAGTGTGTTACCGAAATATCGATACATGCTATATATGAAGGAAGGGTTATTTTCAAAGGGAAGAAAAGTACTACAAAAGATTTAGGGTACTAATTTGAGACAATTATGATTTTCAGGGGTGCTTCGAGAAGAAAATGCCCAAATAGAAGTTATTTAATGTTGATTTTATCCTTCAATAGGAAAATCTTGGCTAACTTAGCCAAAAAGATGAAAATTCGAAAGCTTATTGAGTCTAGCTAAGCCAAAAAGCTAGCACTTTGAAGGCATATTCAGTCTCAAAAGTGCGATGCCATATTTTTACAAGAAATTATGTGTGAAGGTGAAGGCATTGCTAAATATTTGTTGAAACTATTAGGAGGTTGGAATTTTGAGTTTGTTGATGCGAATGGTAGATCATGTGGGTTGATTATAGGATGGAGGTTCATCCGTTTTCAAGTAAAAATTGCTTGGACAGTTAATTTTGGTCATGGCATCTCTCTTTTGTCTACTGAATCAGGGTTGGAATTTTTTTTTGTTAACATTTACGATCCTTACCAAGACATAGAAACTTTTTGGAAAAAATTGTGTTCCTGAAGATGTATTGGTCAAAAGTATTTGATTATGGGAGGGGATCTTAATTTTTCTTTGGCATTGTCTGATGTTTGGGGGCCTTCTACTCATGTGGATACTCTCTCATATTATTTTGCAAGAAAATTGGTAGAGTAAGGTTTTTTCAATATTGAGCCAGTTAATTTAAACCCAACTTGGACAAACAAGAGGACAAGTTTTACAAGAATCTGTAAAATATTGGATAAGGTTCTCGTATTTGAAGATTTAATGGAGAATCAGTTCAGTTTTAGGAAATGGGTGGGTCAAGGGGTGATTCTGATCATTATCCTATGTTTTTTGAGATAAAATATGGAAATAAAAAGCCACCATGTTCATTCAAATTCAATGCAAACTGATTATTGGAGGAAGGGTTTGTAAAGATTCTAAAAGAAAATTGGAAAGTATGTGACAATTCTGCTTAGGAGACTCCTTCAGAGCATTTTGTATGCAATGTGAAAAATGATAAAGAGTTGTCAATTAAATGCTCAATGAAAAATAAATAATTTGATGATATATATTTAAAATCTATGGAGAATAAGTGGGAGAAATTTTTTAATGAAGTTGGTTTCGAGTATTTTTTTGAAGAGCGAAAAGAGGAGTTGTTAAATTTGGAATCATGCAAAAGGAATATTTTGTTGGATCATGAATCAGAATTAAGACAAAAAAATAGGTCCTTGTGGTTGTGTTTCTAGGAACATTGCACCTCTTATGGACAAGAGTTGTTCCTCTAGTCTGAATGGTTCATATCTAGAACAAATGAGTTACAATAGAGATGGAAGACTTCCCCTAGAAGTTGTGGAGATCTGGAATGAGTCCCTTTGATGGATTAGTATAGTTGTTTCCTATGGTGATGGCTCTTCATGGACGTTCCTGTAAGATCACATAAAACAAGAAAACAAGATAAAAAAGGAACTAGAATATAATCCACAATTCTATGTCATCGACTAAGGAATCCACCAGTAAAATACATGATTACAACATAACATATCTTACAAGAAAAGAACCAACTTTGCATTAAATATGAAGAAAAAATATTACAATGTTTTCCTTAGTGTTGTGATGCTCCTTCACATGCCAATGCCTTGTCCCTAAAATCTCCAAATTGCTCCTCCTATGCTCACCCTACTGATTTGGTAAGAACCTCAATGCAACAACATAACTTTGCTCTCTCCTAACCATGGGGTATGACCTTGGTTTTATAGGCCTTGGGAGGATAGGGATGGTTGAGTAAATGGTGTGTGGAGTGGAAGGGAGATACAAAAAGGATGGATCTTGAGTCCAACTGGTCCTAATGAGTAGGGATGAGGGTGCCACAAAGCCTTCCTTCGAGAAGCTTCATGGAATCTTCTCTCTTTCACTTTTTACCTCCAGGACTGCTTCTCGTTCACTATGACAGAGAAATTAAAGGGCATAATCGATCATTGAACATGGGTAAAAGGTAGTGGAACTTCCTATTGTCATGAGTCAGTGAGCATTACCAAAGTTTAATGAAGGGGGTAATGCTCATTTCCTTAAGGGTAGAAGTGGTGCTAGACTTTTATATGCAAGACTAAAGTCAAGGCCACCATTTTTACTTCACAAATTGGGATTTAGGGAAATAACTGATGTTTGGGACCTCATCACATGATGGTGATGAGATTTATGTGTAACAGGTTGGCTAGTAGAGACAAGAACATGAAAATCTTTCATTATTATGCCAGTCAGTGTTTGAAAAACATAAATTTTACTTGGAATATTACTTCTAATAATGGTGATGATGTTGAATGTTTTGAAGACATAGAAATGGCATGTATAAATCATTTTGAGACCCTATTAGGGATGGAGGGAATATATCCTTACCTAAGATTATGAATATTTCCCAAAAGTTTCAATATAATGTATATGGTGAGGAGAATGAAATGATGATGGAAGAAGTGATATTTAATGAACTGCAATATATTTTGGCTCAATTTAAAAGATATAAAAATCCTAGTCCAGACGAGCTTCTAGTGGAATAGTTTTATAGGGATATTTGACATTTTAGATCACGATTTACTGCAGTTTATTGAAGAATCAAGATCTAGTGGGATGGTCCCTGCATCTTTTAGCTCAAGTTTTATAGCCTTAATTCTTAAAACTAATTCTCTAAAGGATTTTGAGGATTTTAGGCCCATTTCATTGTGTAACTTCATATATAAGATCATAGGTAAAACTCTATCCACAAAGATTAAGATTTTTTTAGGTAATTGCATCTCTAGAGAGAAGTTTGGGTTCATTCTAGGTCACAATATACATGAGGTTGTTTATTTAGGAAGGTATGCATACTATCAAAAGTATGAAATTAAACTCGGTGGTGATTAAAATAGATTTATCTAAGAATTATGATAGGGTAAACTAGATGTACTTAAGGTTTGTTATTTCCCATATGGGCTTTGTTTTTCCTTTCATATCTTTGGTGATGGGGTGTATTTCTTATGCATCATTCTAGATCCTTACCAGTTGATCAACATCAACTTTCTTTAGTCCTATCCATGGCATTATACAATGTTGTCCACCTAAGGGACATGGAAATATATCTATCTATTGGAAAGTTGTTCTTCAAGAATTTCATGCGATAGGAAGATGTTTATCATGGAAGGTGGGTGATGGTTTATTTGTTTGTATCGAAATGGATCCCTTGGTAGGTTGTAAACGGATACATACTCTTCTTGATGATATTATAGATTATCTGAAGACTCAAGGTGTTACATGTCTTAATATCATAGTCGATCGAGAAACATCATGATTTAGGGGACACAGTTGATTAAATCCAAAAGATGTTGGTCTAGATGATATTGATAGGAATTATTGGAATGATTATATATCAAATTTAAAATCTAGTAAGGTCAAGATAACTGGGAATGATGATTCTTTGGTTTGGTATTTCTCTCTATTACAAGTTGAAATGGAATTCCAAGCCACCAACAATCGTGTGAGGAGGAAGTGACCACTATCACCTTAGTTAACTTCTCTCAATTGCTTTGGAATCCTTAGCCTCCTAAGGGAGAGGCCTATTATGACTTTGTGAAGAAACTAAGACACAAAAATATATCTTGTTTTGGGGATGTTAGTGATTAGTGCCTCTAGTAGAAGGAGGAACCATATGCATGTATCCAAGCATTTAACAAACAATTTGCATCAATTTTCAAAGTAAGTTGCATTAGCGACAATATTGAAACCAATAGTTATAAATCACTCATGCAAGAAACAAAGGAAGACAACAATGCAAGTGGTTGTCAATATTTGTAAACTTTCACACAATCACACTTCTGATATTTAGCTAGAAATACTCTCAAAGTACAACAAGGAATTCATAGATATATCAATCATGAGGAAAACATTGACCAATCACTACCATAAATAATAGCAGTATATGTCATATTAGTGATTATTTTAGTGTAAATACGGTAGTAGTCATTCATATGTTCATGATTGTACGGAAACAATGGTATGCATTCTTTCAAATAAAGTCTAAGACGAAGGTTTATATAAACATTTTAGATATTAAAGAATTTCATCAATAAAGTGTGCATGTAGAAAAAAGTGCACATATAGAATTGACTAATAATGTCTAAATCAAAGTGCAAACAATCCACTTTTTATAGCAATTTAAAACATTTTTAACTAACCATTTCAACAGTTTTTTTTTGAATGTGTGCAGGGTTATACGAGGACTAACAAGTTTAGACAGTTTGAATTATTTTGCATAATTGAAACACCAATAGAGAGGGATTCTAAAGGGTTGTTACATCCTAGTTCTAGGCATCCAAACAAGGGTCGAGGGTCTAGGGATAGAATTAGGGGTCTTAGGGAAGAAATATGACTGTTAGAGGATCTTTTAGGGAAAATGCTGATATTTTTTTCAATGTTTGTATTTTTAGGGTTCCCTATAATTATTCCTTACGTTTTTTAGGGATTTAGAGGCTATGGAGAATCTGCAGGGAAGGTGACCGAAATTATAGGGAGGCCAATTTTTTTTTTTTAATTTTAGGGTTTTCAACACAAAATTGAAGACCTAAATTTAACCTAAAAATAATCCTAAACTAGCCCTAGAACTAGGTTTTTTTAGAAGAGAAAAGGTGCGGAAACCAAGAGAAACCCTACCCTGGAAAAATCCCTACCCAAACTAGGGTTTCTATGAAGGATGGCTAACCTAGTAAGGAAGGGTTCCTGGTTAATGCAATTTATTTTCTCGTAATTCTTTGGTGAATCTCTAATTTTGGTGATGATTTGATTTGATGGACGAACAGGGAGAAATTTTGTTCCCTTCCTTCTTGTCACTTTAGAAAACAAGAACATGTCTCCTTATGAGGATTCCCTAGGGTTTCTCCTAAGTTTTACTAGGATAGTTTCTTAACCTAGGAAATTTCCTCATTAGGTTAGCCATCCTCCTAAGAATACCTAGGTTGGGTAGGGCTTGTGCTAGGGTTTCCCTAGGTCCTCACACAATTTTCGATTACAATCCTAGTCTAGGGTTAGATGTTAAAGTAATTTTTGGTTAGCTAAGATAGTTCCTTAGGTTAGGTTTTTTTATAGTTTAGGATTTAGTTTTGATTTAGTTTAGGTTATGGTTAGGTTCTAAGTTCTAGTGTTAGAATTCCCCAAAATATCTTCCACTTTGTCCCTTATCTTCGATTCCCTATAACATCCTTCCTTCCATTTTCGCTACCTCTCCATAAAGCCAACATCTACTCCCTTTATGCTGCTAAACTCCTCATTGCCTTCCCATGATTTGTTTCCTCTCCTTCATTGGCCCTTTCATTTCCTTGCAGTCATCCCTCAGCATCCCTGGCACCCTCCATCAAGCTGCTATAGTAGCCTGTTGGCACCAATGCTCCAAAAAACCCTCCCTAAACCTCACTTGAATTTATTCCATCAACGCTGACAGCAATGCCCCACAAGACCACCTTCTCTCCTTCGATTCCTCCATCTTCCTCCTCTTCTCCTCCGTTGCCTTAGTAGTTTATCTCCAACACGTGCGACAGTACTATCCTCCCCTCCTTCAACCTCACTAACATTCAAGGTGTTCCAATACACTCTCACTTATCCTCTTCCTGCCTTTTTCTTTTCCTTCTCTTTAACTCTCACTGGTATTCCCTCATCCTTAGTATTTTCCATAACTCTCTCAGCCCGTCATGAAGACTATTGTACACCCGCCTCATGATTCTTTCTCGAAGGCTTCACAAGCATCTACCCATCCATAAGACGTCCCTTTCAGTGACATCCTTACTTCTTCTTATACCCACATTCATTTTTAGTCGCAGTACCCTACACACAATGAAATCAACTAGTGGTTATACCTTGAGAAAGGCGTGAATATTAACATTGTTACTAAACATATAGTCAATTGTTGCTTTGTGTATACTGTTGGGAATGTTGCTACTAAAAACAATTATATACATGATTACAACTAGTAATAACTAATATATCTATGTATACCATTGTCATTAATGCACAAATTGTTGGGCAATAGGGCAGACCCGGGTTTTATACCTTTAACTCCGCACCAACAAAAGACCCACAGTGTTGGCCCTTTTAGCAACAACCTGCGAACAGGTTGCAGTCTTACCCGAAACAGCTATGGGGTGTCGCAGAACCAGGTTTCTGCAAGCAGAAGAGGGATATTACTGTAGCTTTATCTTTTAACAGATTATCAATATAAATCACAGAGATTAAAATTCACTTATTTAGCTTCGCGGTTCGATAAACAAACAATGCCTTGCACAACCCTTTACTGGGAATTCACAACGAAGTTATTAACTAACAGTGATATTTACTTATCAGATATATAGATATTAATGCATGAAAGAACACAATAAAAATAGCACACAGAACTACGACACAAGATATAACGTGGTTCACCCCCAGTGTAGGGGTTACGTCCACAGAACTATGTTTTATTCAAATTTCCACAAAAACCATAGTTCTGATTTCCGCACTCAACTGTAGATCCCTTCAAGTCTTCAAAGTCGCACACACAACTGTAGGCCTCTTCGCACACAGCTACAAATTTTCTTAATCACCCAAAAACCCCCTACGCACACAGCTGCAGAGGTCGTCCACATACACAGCTGGGACTTAATCTTTTTTTACAAAATAGCCTTAGCTTCGCATCAATTCATATTACACAAAAGCCTAACCTCACTTCTTTACAAGAGTGCATATTTATATAGTGCACATATTACAAAACCATGGGATTAAACCATGGGCACCCCGAACCCTAAACCCTAGACTTAAACCATGGGTTTATTACAAAAAGAGGACTTTTACTCAACCTTGATACCTGTAAGACTATTTTGAGTCATAACTCTGCTTACAGATTCCACAAAACCACAGAGTTACCAAAAATAGGGACCGTTAAGGTGTGCACCCCAACAGGCCCCTAATACTCACCAGTGTCCCGTCCCGGGACACTCTACTGTTCTTCTTGTCCACGAACTTTGTCGGGGAGGAGAATGTACTGCTTGTTGAGGCTGCGCATAATATTGTCAGATGCTTGCTCCTTTTCAACCAACTCCTGCAATACTGTGGCTGATGCTTCACTGGACTTTTCTTGCACAAATGCATCATATTCCTTCAGCACTTTGAGTTGGGTGTCCACAACAGTACTCAACTTGAAATATTCGTTGATAAGTGGCTGCAGAGAATTTTCCACTTCTGTTGCTCTTTCCCTACACGACTCAATTTCCTACTGGAGTTTGTTGCTTCACTTGACCTTGAGCATTTTCTCCATAGGAGGTAGAGTCTTAATTGCCACTTTTACTGCATCCAACTCTGTCTGTCGCTTCTTGATGGTTTCTTGCAGCTATCTGACTTCATGATGTTCCTGTAATGTGGTCCATGATTCAACACTGTCTTCTAGCAGCTTTGCTGTGCTGCTCACAATATCTAAGATTTTTGCCGCGGAGGCCTGAATGTCAGCTTAGCGTTGCTCCCTAACCTCTAGTGGGCTCTCCGGGGTGAGGCGGAGTTGAAGCTCTGAAATTTGAGCCTCATGTTCAGCTTTTGAGCTTCTCTATCTCGCTGCGAGACTGCTGTGCGTATTCCTTTATCCTGACTAATATTTGTTCTGGTTCTTTCTCCCGCTGCACGTCGAAGTCGGGAAGACTTCGGCATGTTTCATCCAAAATTCATACCAGTGTAATCCTCTTACATTCTGAATCCCTCTTTCACAGTTCTGCTGCCTCTAGCTGCGCTACGAAGCCCCGCTACTGACTTATGACATTTTCCAACTGCATCTGCGAATATTGGTCTCGTGCCTGGATTTCCTTCATAATTGCGGACTGACAGAGATATAGCTCCGTCATGGAAAACTTAGTGTAATATATTCCAACTTGCATATTCATCTCCGAACGAGACACTGCATCTGTTAATATGAGAGCTGCGCTGGATACCTGTCCTTTGTTATCTCCGGTCAGCCATTTCCTGAGGTCTGGCTGCGTGGCGACTGGGGCACTGCTTGCTGAAGCGCCAGTCAGTGATTTCGCCGCTAATTCCTTTAGCTCTGAAACTTGCTTTGCGACACCAATGAGGGCCTGTAGATGTGTATCTACAAATTCTGACCATTTCTGGGTGAGAGCTTCTATGGACTTCGATAGAGCCTGAGCAAGCTCCTCACTTGTCAGGCCGGCCTCTTCGACAATATTCTTGTCCTTCAATGCCTTCATTTTCTTTCGGGGCTGGGGTTTGTACACTTCCTCTGGCTTTGGCATCTTGCGCTTATCCTTCCAAGTAGGGTCTGAAGTAGTTTGAGTCGAGTCTTCCTCTTCTTCTTCATTGCCCTCATCTCCACCCTGGTTGCTTCCACTCTACTATGACTCGGTTTGGTATTCACTATCTTCAGGGGGTTCTTATTGTTGTGTATGACTAGGGCCTGTGCCCACATTGGTAACTGGGGGAACAGGAATGGTGGGTTTTGTCCCTGCATCCTTTAACCATTTAGCCGGCCACTATTGGACAACCGCGAGGATGTTGGATTTGGTCACTACATATGGTAACTTAAACCATTGCTGCTTTTGTTCCGCGTGGGCTTGGATGAAACTATGATGCATGTCAGCATTGAAATGGGCTGCACCTTGGTATTGAGAAAACAACTCATTACTGATTCCAGGGGTTTTCATAATCTCATACAAAATGCTCATCATATAAAAAGGAAATACACAGTTGGTCATATGCTTTAGGGTTTTATCCTGGGAAACCCATAGAGAGGCGTACCATACTATGCCAGGCAGGTCCAGAGGGATATCAGCAAACTGTGCCTTGGTAGGTTCTTGCCATCCTACCAAGGTGATGAGGACTATTAACCATGAAAAATGAAAGGGCCTACCTTTCTCCTGTGCATCGTAGACATCTTCAAGGAATTCCTTCGCGATATACGCTGCCCAATTGTAACTGTATCATTCGGCATAGTTCATAGCAATTCTGATAACTAGGGCAGGCACTTCATATGGTATGCACTTTCGCATGACCTTGCATGCTAGAAGCTCAACAGGGAAGCAGATATTATGCTCTTGAATCGCAGAAGTGTGATACCCTCATTTTCCCTTCGTCAGGCCGAAGCGTTCCTTCATGCTTTGTGCGAGCTTCATATCCTCATGCTTTGAAAGAAATTCAGTCCCCAGATTAGGCCCCGCTATTGGTAAGACTGTGATATTATGAAGGAGATCACCATTAATAGGAATTTTCTTATCTCCTATCCATAAGTGACCGTCATGTACTAATGCCAGCAGCTGTTTGACCACTATGGTCACTTGTGTACTATGACCAAAATGGGGAACATCGAGCATCTTCAGCAGACTAGCTCGATCCAAGCCAGCATCCCACTATTTTACTTCCAGCATTGTCGTAGCAGTTTCTAGATATTTGACAAAATGCAGGTATCATGCTGGAGTGAACTGTGGAAACTTTCCATGGTCATTTGTGTCGTGGTCGGCATACTTAAGCCGGTCGATTTTCCCTGTCATGGTCCCAACCAACTGCACACCAGGAGGCAATGAAGGGGTGCATACTGTGAAATTATTGAACCGCCAAGGTGGCTGAACTCCTGGTTGAACTCGTGGAATATACGGGGGACGTTTTGGGGAAATTTTCTCATCTTCTACAGGTGGGGCTTCTACTGAACCCGACGGAGGCATTTCGGGGTGTTCTGGCATTTCCCCTGATTACTTGTGTTGGTCCTCGTTGTGCTTAGAACGCACTTCAGGATTGAACTTCTTTTGGGTAGATCGTGTCTGCATGGGCGGAGTCGGCGTTAGTGGAGTTTCTTCACGGGGTGCAGATGCAGATGGTTGGTTGAAAAGGTGTGGTAAACCCATCTGCTCAAACTCTCTCACCAGTTCCTAGATCTCACGATCGGTTGACATGGATGCAATTAGAAAACTCAAGAAGCTGAAGAATGCGAACATCGTGGATATGAGTGACTTCTTATAGAATCTATCCACATAATCTGTCATAACTGTGCATTGATGGCACCAAATCGGATAGAGATCTTGTCCAAACGGCAGTAGATTTCCCAAAATCACATTAATACAGGTAGTTAATACAGAGAACATACCGATGCCACCAAATTTGATTTCTTCTAATGGTCATTTGTGTAGCTCCGACAGAACTTTCCTTCTTCGACACAGGTAGTAGCTGTGGTTTCCTCCTAATACAGACACTCGACACCTCTGGACACCATTTGCTACAGGGATTTGAGCTTCAACCCATGACAGAATGTCATCCATGACTTTGATGGCTCCTCTTATTTCCAGGAACTTCATCAGACATAGTTCCTGACACTTATGAAGAATTTGGGTCGCTTTGCTTACCGTGTCTTCATCCCAATAATCTCCACTGGTGGCACACTTAGGCTGGTCTTCTGATCCAATGTTGACTGTCCACGTCTGAGGAACTGAGTCACTTAGGGAGCTTCGACTGCTAGTCCTTGTACGTTGCAGTGTGCTTCTAACTGAGGAATAACACAATTGCATAGATCATCCTCCTCGTCAATTGTGAGGTTATAATGTGCGACTGCTTGAACTTCTTGTACTTTCCAATCTGGCCGATATTTTACTACTTCTTGAGCATCCAATACCTTAGTATGAACCAACCGGATAGCTGCATATAAAGCTAGACAAACTTCATTAGTACAAAAGGTAAGCACAAGATAATCCCAACTTACAGTACTTGGCGAAGCTCAGCCTCTGTGTACCAATTATTTGCTATCGGTTCCAGAGTATGCACAAACCGATGTACGCATTATTCCTAAGGTACATGATGCCATGCATCGTAGCATTGTGCCAAATGTTCCTGAGGGCTAGTATTTTCATCAAAACTGCTTTAGATCTCCTGGGGCTGCTCCATAAATCTCAAGCGAAGGAACTACTGACAAGCTTTCCAACTAGGAGTGTTCTTCCTATGGCCAGTCCACCATCTGGCTGCTGTAGCTCTGAATGCAGAATCCAAAGTCTCCATTTTCTATGAGTCTGGTATCTGGGCTGAGAATTTCTTAATAAACTCTTCTGGGTTTGTTAAACCATCAAAAATAGGTAAGGGTATTGTCTACGAGCTAAGCCATCTAAGAGACTTGGTAATTCTTGCACAATGGTGGCCATGTAGCTCATACAATCTGTTCTGCCAATTATCTAGACCATCATATGAATCCTTCATGCAGGAGCTGTCACACTGCCAATCCTTAATACCTTCGGCATTAGGGTCAACATAATCTTCTTCCTTCGCTGTGATATTGTAGATATGGTCCAACACATCCTGATCTTCATCTCGGAGGGGTTCTGTGTACCTTTCTCCTTGAGAGGGATCCAATGGGACTATAACTTTCAAATATTTCCCTTCGAAAATCATCTATCTCTTCTTAAGGTTAATAACGGCAGCATTTGCCATTTCCCACTCAATACCTAACAAGGATGGATAGGGATTGTTGTTGTCAATGATCTCAATCACTTCGAAGTCTGTTATAGTACAGACACCATCAATATCTACTGGAACATTAGGGAATCGTCCTAGGGGCACAATCTTCTGTTGATTGGCTAATCTTAACTGTATAGGGGACCAGTCAAGCATAGGTTTTCCCATTTGTTCCCAGGTTTGTTTGGTTAAGACATTTACCTCTGATCCTATATCCAAAATAACATCAGTCATATCATACTCTCCTATCTGAGCATTCAATCTCATTTCCCTGCTAGTTCTTCTGACTCTATTAACAGGTTTTTCCTGGCCAGTACTTTGCTAAGGTTTGCAGGAACTAATCACTTTCTGAAATTCACTTAAAGCATTTTGATTTCTTATAAGTTTCAGATAGCTCTGTAAAAAGGAGGACAATGTACTTACTTTATAATCTGGCGAAGCTTCTTGCGGTGGCGACTGCTGTTGATGTGGCTGCGTAGGTGCGACTGCTATGCTAGAATCCACAAAATCTTGCTTGGCTTCCATGAATGTCTCCTTTTCTCTTTCAATATCAAAGGTGGGGACCTTCACAGGGGCCTTACGAACCCAAGCCTCGTCAGGCTGTTTCTCGGCAGGCTGTATATGCATCATAGCTCCACTTCTAGTGACCACATTAATGGCTGGGGCAGGTCTCTGCTCGACTGAAATCATCTGAAGATTCTGAGTAGGGGAACTATTTATTTCCTGAATCTTAGCCATCAACTGCGGGCACTGCTCGATCACATGATCTACTGCCTGACAATATCGACATGTCGTAGTGGGGTTTCGACAGTCGTGAGCCAGATATCTGGCCTGGTTACAGTTATAAAACACCACCTGAACGCATCCTCTGCTAGCCATACGACCATGACCATGGCCTCCAAAACCACCTCTACCTGATGTGCCACCCCGGTAGCCATAGCTATCATTACTCGGTCCTTCATTTTGTACCCGATAGGCATCGTAGGTGCATTCTTGCATGAGGTCATAACTGCGACACTCATCTTCATTATGTCCTATGAACTTACAGAATTTGCAGTAAGGGTTCTTGGGGACTTGCACATACCTCTGTAGTAGATAGCAATTCTCAAGTCGATGCTGGCCAGTTGTCTGATAGATCTCACAATAGAGAATAGTAGGGTTGAACGGGTTTGGTGCACCAGTATTCAAGTAATTCCTTACCACAGGGCACTGTTCCTTGTCATGACCTTCGGTCCAACATTGTGTGCACCAAACCTCTTCGCGACCGGTTTTTCCTTTCTTCATGTCGCGAAGCTCCAGAGCCATCACTGCCAACTGCGCTTGGATTTGAGCAAATACCAGAGTTGTCCTTGATAGGAGCGGTTTCAAGCTTCATTGTGATTTCCAGAGCCTCCTGCTGGTCAGCAACCTTCTGTTGCATGAGTGGGGTTCTGATATGTGGGAGAAACGCTGCAATAAACCATTCCTTGTGCTGCGCAGGTCCAATGGGGAAACTAACTTGGTCTAGTAGAACTTTGAATCTTTGATCAAAGTCCCACACTGATTCTCCACACTTCTGCTGAATCTCTTTCAACTCCGTGATACACTACGACTCTGATTTCGACTTCTTAAATTCCTTTATCATTGCTTCTTTTATATCAGGCAATGCATGGTTCTGAGTGCTAGAGAACTTCATGAACCAAGTTAGAGCACGGTCTCTGAAATAAGTAACCAGCTGCGCTCTTTTTGTATCTTGATCCGTAATGGACTTAGCAATCCACACTGCTTCACATAGAAACTAGAATTGTTCTAGATCATCTGATCGAGTTCCTTTGAAAACAGGTAGCTTAATGTCATCATGCATATGGGCCATCGCAGGTATATGGGGGGAAGGAGGGGGACTCGGAGTAGGCAAGGGAGAACTTACTGGGGTAGATTGACCTACGACTGGAATACTCGGGTTAGGGTGACTTTCAAACTGCGACGGGTTCTCAGGGATAATAGGTCTTCGCTACGGGGTTACCGGAGGGTTTCCAACAGAAGGGGTTTCTTTGGGTTTTGAATCGACGATATTTACAGGGGAATACTCGGTATGCTGACCCTGGGAATAGGATCCAAAATCTTGCTTGTACCTTTTGCCACTTCGCAACAAACCACTTTTATCATCGAAGGTATTGTCAGTTGCAAACGTAGGTTAGTAATACTAAATCTAACAGTCGGATTCAATTAGCAATATACATTTTTAAGCTAATAGCATTTTAATTCTCAAACTAAATGAATTCAAAAACTTACCCCTTGGTCCGTTGAAAAACTTTCGCTCAGCTTCACTAAAGGAAGTACTCGTTTCGATGGCGAACCTCGTCACAAATGCTTCAAGGGTTCGCGTTGTCCAGAAATCAACAGAGCAGGAGATCTCGTTGTTCACCCTTTTTAGGATATTAATTCGTGCGGGGGTCCAAGAAGGAAACTGACATTCTTGGAAGTTTCTTCTTCTCTCTGTTAACCTGGATAACCACTGGTGCAACTCTATGTGGATACTACCAAAGAAAATCTCATAAACATCACAAAAAACATACCTCTGTAGAAAGTTGTTTACACTACGACGCGGATCTTTCTTCTCTTGCGCGGTGAATTTCAGATAAGTCTCATCAAGCCAATCACCGATTTCCTTCATAGAGGGTCTCCAGAACATAGCCCTCGAGGTACGATGTAAACCTGTCTTTAGCAGATACCGAGTTCAACCAGCAACGGAACCAATTTGTTGGGAAATAGGGCAGACCCGGGTTTTATACCTTTAACTCCACACCAACAAAAGACCCACAGTGTTGGCCCTTTCGGTAACAACCTGTGAACAGGTTGCACTCTCACCCAAAATAGCTATTGGGTTCCGCAGAACTAGGTTTCTGCAAGCAAAAGAGGGATATTACTGTACCTTTAGCTTTTAACAGATTATCAATATAAATAACAGAGCTTAACATTCACTTATTTAGCTTCACGGTTGGATAAAAAAATAGTTCCTTGCACAACCCTTTACTGGGAATTCACAGTGAAGTTATTAACTAGCAGTGATCTTTACTTATCAGATATATAGATATTAATGCATGAAAGAACACAATAAAAACAACACACATAACCACGACACAAGATATAACATGGTTCACCCCCAGTGTAGGGGTTACGTCCACAGAACTGTGTTTTATTCAACTTTCTACAAAAACCACAGTTCTGATCTGCGCACTCAGCTGCAGATCCCTTCAATTCCTCAAAGCCCCGCACACAGCTGCAGGCCTCTATGCACACAGCTACAGATTTCCTTAATCACCCAAAAACCCTCTGTGCACATAGCTGCAGAGGTCATCCACGCACATAGTTGGGACTTAACCTTTTCTTACAAAATAGCCTTAGCTTCGCATCAATTCATCTTACACAAAAGCCTAACCTCACTTCTTTACAAGAGTGCATATTTATACAACACACATATTACAAAACCATGGGCTTAAACCATGGGCACCCCGAACCCTAAACCCTGGACTTAAACCATGGTTTTATTACAAAAAGAGGACTTTTACTCAACCCCGACACCCCTAATACTATTTTGAGTCATAACTCCACTTACAGCTTCCACAAAAACCACGGAGTTACCAAAAATAGGGACCGTTAAGGCGTGTGCCCCAACACAAATAATTAGCTAATGTGGTTCTAATATATCAGCTTGTATTTATCCTACTACCACTGTTGTACATTGCTCCAGATTTATTTAAATGTAATAAACATTGCACTATTAATATTTGTCTCATGGCAGTATATCCCAGAAGTAATTGGTTATGAATTAGATGACACTTTCTTGTGATTTTTTTTACCATTGAATGAATTTATTTATTCAAGGAATATAGGACATGCTGCTCGAATACTAATACATATAACTATTAATTCTTTCATGCAAAGTCTAAAAACTACTAATACTTGGTTGGCATAAAAGTGGTTAAGTGTTTTAGTTTCCATTGGAATACATTTTACACACACATCACATTTGACTTAGTGTCATTACATTGTATTACTCGTGATCGATGATTATATTGTTTTTTCATTGGATTTTCTATGTTTACATGTCTAACTCTTATTATTGATGAATGATCTCTCTTTGTATACTAAGTGTTATTGAATTCTTATGACATTATCCAAAACATCTTGAATTGAATACACTGGCTTGATACATTTTTCATTAGCGAGTCTACAAACACTTTATTCATCTAGTATGTCTTCTTCATTCCTAAAGTTGATTTGTTAAGGCACTAGTCTCTAACTTGGTTTGCTAGAAGTCCTAACATCTTTCTATACTCATTTTTTTCATAGCATCACAGGGATCCCCCCAAGGTGGTTTAGAATTCCAAAGAATTTTTGGAAAAGTGGCCAAGTGTAATGTCCCTAAAATATAAAAAAAAGAAAGAAAAAGAAATTGTAGACTAATAAAACCACTAAGATCTTAAGGACATCTTATTTTTACTGCCAAATAAAAACTTGGATAAAGAACTAAGCCTAAGTTTTGTCGTTGTTTTCCTTCTTGTGTGTGTTCTTTATAATGATGATGTTTACATGTCACTATTCTATATTTCGATGCGCTTGTAGTTTCTGTACATACTTATCTAGTTTATTGATGATGTCATGATCTTATCTTGTTCATGTTTTCCTTTCATGTTATGTTATCTGTTTATTATTTAATTACGACAAAGAGGTGGACTTACCTCTGTATGTAAAGAGGTGGAGTGGCAGGAGTTTTCAAAATCGAATTATAAAAAAGGTAAGGGATCCTATGCTATGGGGATTTATTAGTTCATTGTGAAGTAACGCATGTGTACCTATGCTGCTACAGGGTTTCGATGGTAGATCTCAGGAAATATCGATGGCAATGCTTAAATTAATCATTGTAGGTTTGGGTTTGGGGTTCTTTCAGTTCATTTGGGAATTTGATATGACTGTTTAAACAATACTTGTATGGATATGTAATGTATAAATGTGATGGTAAATTTTAGGATAAATAAAGACTCAGCTCTATGATTTGGGTATGCTACGAGCTTTGTGAATTTCATTTGATCATTAGCTCTGTAATGGATTTTGGTTTCAAATAAATTTTAACTCCATTTTTTCTTTGTTTACCACAACCTATGTGGAAAATTGATGCATTTATAATTTTTTTCAATGCCATTGCAAGAAATGGCACTATGATGTCGTTATCTCATTATTATTGTTTATTGTGGAAAACTATTGTGGGTGTTTTAATTTTTGTTGTGATTAGTTTGAATGATTCGTCATTTATGGTTTCAGCTCAGTTAATTGAATGATTTGGTTTTAGTTTGGATAAATTACTTGTGTGTAAAATATTCCAAAAGGTAGAGCTCTTGATTCACATGGGATTCTAGTTTTAAAGGGCGGATGTAATGGCTTAGTTTAAGCCTTTCTTATAAAGTGTAGCATGTGCGTTCTTGTGTTTACATTGATAGTTGTGATATGTACAAGATTGTGGTAATTGTTTCATGGATTTGATATTTGGTTGTATTGTTATATAGTTTGGTTTAAATGTGTTTAACACTCCCAAGTGATCTCTATGCGAATCGAAAATACATCAATTGCTTGGCTGGGGTTTTAAATGTTATTGTTGTAGTTTATTAGTTTAAATGTTGTAAACATATAATCTAGGTTTTATTTGCTTCGATCTTGGGTCATGTGGGTACTTGAATGTGATATTTGTTTTAAGATTTTGTTTGTTAATATGTATATGTGGAAATTATTTTGTTTATTCTTTTAATAATTCAATGCTCATTTAGCCGAAGCGTATGAGATTGGAAAATCATTTCATTGTTCTATTTGTGTCTGTAATTACTTAAACTGGTTGCATTGATAGATTTGGATTGGGAAAGAAATGGAAGACTGCCCATCCTTAAAAGGATTTGATTGCAAGGAAGGTGTAAATAATGTTTATAAGTTTTGGCATTAATTTAATAGTTTATGGTTTTTATGTAGATATGATATCTGAAATATATGTCTGTGTATTGCTTTTAGATGAAACATGCTAGATGTTAGATTTTAAACATTAAGCTAGCATATCATTAGGATATTTAACTGAGAGAACAACAAGCACAACAATCAAACACAAGAGACAATGAACACAGTTTTTTTCCTCGGGGAAACCATAAATGGAGAAAACCCCGCAACTTCCTCAGAGATAGAATTAGCACCAAAGTGAAACTTAAAAGCACTAAGATGATGTCCCGACAATAGTAACCTCTTTCTTCCTTTCCCTAGTGTCTTTCTCCTCCTCAAATATGTGCTACAACTAAGTGTGAGTGAGTGTGTGATAAATAGAGAGGATAGCTCTCTATTTATACTAATTCCTGACTTGACTAAACCCAACTAGGGATGAATTCACTATGTGAGTCTAATAACCCTAGTGGCCCGAAAATGTGGGGACTTTAACCCTTCGAAAATAGGAGGGTTACCCACCTTGACTTGACATGACTTGTTTACATTATAGAAACTCTTGATAGGAACCTTGGGGCATGACATGACTCAAGTACATTACAAATACATCCTGGAATAAACATCGGGTTACAATACATAAGAAATACAAGTGAATACATTTTGAAGTTACAATTACATCAACACTCCCTCTTAACTAGGAAGGTATTCTCTTGACACAATTTATCAGCACAAGTATTCTTCTCTGTATCATCTGGATAATCATCGAGTCTTCATCATATTCACCTTCAAGTCATCTCTATCCTCAAGTCATCTTCATCTTCAAGTCATCTTCTTCTGGATCTAGATCATCACTGGATCTGGATCATCGTCACTGGATCTGGATCATCTCTCAATCTGGATCATCTCTAGAGAATCATCTCTAGATCTGGATCATCCCTCGATCTGTATCATCTCTACTGGATCATCAACACTGAATATTCATGGCTGCTATCTCATGATTCTTCTCGTCATAGGAAGTTCTACAAAGCTAGCCCTTTTTCATGCTGGTTGTAGGCCTACTCTCCGTGTAGGTATTTTCCAGCACTTATATTTGACCCTAAGTTAGAATGGGATGCCCAACACTTATATTTGATCATGTAGGAACCAATCCTATAATCATATCAGAAAGGAAATGCCCAACACTCACATATGACCATGTGGGAACACCTCCCACAACCTTGTCAGAAAGGCCTAACACTCACATTCATCAAGCAATGATCGAAAAGGCCCAGCACTTACACTTGGCCATGCGAGGAACCAATCCTCCATGCCAAAAGGCTCTACACTTACATCTAACAATCAATTTTAGAAAGGCTCAGCACTTATATCCGACCATGCATGGAACCAATCCTTCATGCTGAAAGGGCTTTGAACTTACATTTGACAACCAATGTAAGAAGGTCGTGCACTCACATTTGATCATGTAGGAACCAATCCTACAGTCCTATTAGAATGGCCCCTAGTCCCAGACTGAGCTACCTGGTAACTGACCAGGCACCTCCATTCCCAAAATGGCACTCAATGCTTACTTCTGATGATGTAGGAACCAATCCTACAGTCACATCAGAATGGCTCAGCACTCACATCTGACATGGAAGGAACCAATCCTCTCACCATGACAGAATGGCTCAGCCCTTACATCTGGCCATGGAAGGAACCAATCCTCTCACCATGTCAGAATGGCTATGGGTCTCATCATTTTCCCTTGGAGGAAACCTTGATCTGGAGAACACCAAGTGTTATAGCTGATTTTACCAGTCCAGATAAATCACACATTGTATGGCCTTCCCCTGTCCCGCTGCAGACTCCTTAGACCCCATGGACCATTTTTTGTCCTTTGATGTTTCCTTGATCATGCCTAAAAACATGTGAAAAATTATATACGCGAATTTAATCCCTTAATCAGGTATATACATGGGTTTGACCCCTAAAACCGCGTACATCTAGATGTGTACAAAAATCCAAATCCTTCTAGAGTTTTCCTTGACATGGATCCGACTCACTTGGCTCCTGGCCTTCCCTATGCCTTGAGATTGCTCAGATTCGACCTTTCATTACCCCTTTGAAAAGATATATAAGGAAATCTATGGTACATTGAATTCATATGAGAGAATTGAGAGAAAAGAAACCATAGTCTATTGTTGCCGAAACTTATGCTTGAGTTTGCATCCCTTTGTCCCTTAGAGCACTAGTGTGTTCTTCCCAAGCTTGCCTTTTGCTTGTAAGCTTGCTATCGAGAGATGGACGATTGAGTTGGTGGAGGCCCAAGTGGGGGATTAAGTTTCTCTGGTTCGCACATGTGCCATCAGAGGTTGTATCTATTGTAATATCTGATTTATATTAATAGAAATATCTTTTCCTGTCCAATAATGCGTATTTGAATGAATATTTTATCCATGGGATTATTTCAAATTCTTATACATTGTTGATTATATATGCTAGAATAGATCTAAAACCATGATATATAGTATTCTTGTATTGTTTACTTGTTGTTGAGGAAGTAATTTATCAATTCAAGCTAAAGTTGAAAAGCTCAACGGGGATCTACTTCAACTGTCCGGAATAAGGTACGAGGTCTGATCCTTTAGTGTTAGACATTTATTTTCTATTGCATATTGGAAAAGATTGATTTCTGGAATCAATTTGTTTGTTGTAGTACCCCAAGTTATAGGAATTTCTCTCCATAACAGAATTTACGACTCCACTGGGGATTTTCTAGTAGTTGTCCTTTGGGGGTTGTTTTATCGGCATTCAATGAATTTGAATTTCTCTTTCTCTCTTGTTTTTGTGTCGGGTCTGGGGACATGTATGCCTGGTAGTGTTTGATTGGTGTGAAGTTTGTCTCAGGTTGTCTGTTTGCCTTGATTTTATGCACCTTTCTTCCTGTAAGCGAGTTTTTAACTCACATTCACATATACACGCGGGTTTCTATGCTATTTCTACTTATACACACGGGTTTACTGCGAACAGTCATGTATGCCATTATTTTTTCCTTTTTGTGGAAGTTAAATGGTTGCTGGGTGAAGTTTGATGATTGTTGAGTCTCCTTTGGCACTTCCTGAGTCTGTTTATACCTCTTTTTTAGACCAAAAACGTTTTTTTTAGGCTAATTTTTTTTTTAAGAAGGTTCTTGTCATGGCATTTTCAATCTTTTGTTTGGAATTAGTGCATTAGAGTTCTTTTACCTTAGTGCTTTGCTTGAGTGCTGTTTGAGTGTGCTTGCAGAGTCTATGGGTCGTAGAATCATTCTTTTTCTTTTTGTATCTCATTCTATTTCAAAAAATCCAAAAACATTTGCTTATCATCATGCACTGCATTTTTCATTTTGCGTTGTACTTGCACTAGATTTTCTTTGGAGTACTAGTTAGGACTTCATGTTGTGTCATAACACCATCAGTTGCATGGTCATATCCCTATTTTTAGTAATAAATCCAATTAAAATCAATGCTAAATTAAGATGAACTACACTTTTTTCTTTTTTAGGGTGCACCAACAAGCTTAGGTTTTAGGGTCTTGGAATAGTTCATTGTGAGTAAATTATCCAAGACCACTAAACAACAACATCTATGTGTCTGTACAGGTGAGTGTGTGAAATCCTTGGTATAACCAGTGTTTGTCAGGATCCTCCTCTCAAAAGGGAGTTAAGAATGAGGCAGTGTGAGCGGCTATTGATTGGGATGACCCCTAGTCATAACTGAGTAGCACCGAAGATATTTACAGGATTGTATTCGTATCTGGGGGCTCTTTCGAGAGTTTCGGGCTTTTCTACCCTGCCCATATGGTCAATCTCTCCTGTGACTGTCTGCCTAAGCATTGATTATATTGAGGTTACCTTAGTGGCCTTACCTAGGATATCGAGGGCGTACTTTGCAGGGGTTATTCTATGGGTGTCCCGGCCAGGCTGGGGTCAGACATCACAATCACTTTACGCATTGAAGCTGAGTGCCACAATAATTGGTTACGAACCTCCACTTGTTGTGTATGGGAGTCTCAAGTCTCTCCTAGGTGAGACATACCTACTTCATTCGGGAGCTCAATTATCCAGTCCTTGTTTGCTTGCATTTGGCTTTAGTTTTTATTAGTGATTGCTCTATGCACAATAGCTTGCCTAGGGTTTGCATAAATAGAGAGTTTCTTTTATTTTTTGAGTCATTGTGGATTCAGGTGCAGCTTTGCACCGTTCTCGTCGGTTAGCAGGACTTTCTCCTTCTACTTCTCCTCCTCCTTTGGGAGGGAGACCTAGATAGTCTAGGTGGACTATTTCACATGGTGATTCACACAATGTGGGAGACCATATGGAAAGTATTCTTGAACCACTTTCTCCCATTCGAGTAGATGATGGGGAGTTTACTCCTACCTATGATCCTTCGCCCGACTTGGCTAAGTTAGGGCCTATGATTTATGAGATAGGAGCCTTTCATGATAGACCTACTCACTCTAGGGTTGGTTCCCCATTGACACATTACCGGTATGGAATGCCGGAGGATGCCGAGACTCATTTTGAACCTGCAAGAACTAGCTATGGTAGTTATGCTACATCTAGTTTTCCCACACATGATTTGGCATTTCATGTCGAATCTGAGTTTGATACTAACACTATTCCTAGGGGCACTCTCATTCCTTACCATG
This sequence comes from Pseudotsuga menziesii, assembly GCA_001517045.1. Lineage (NCBI taxonomy): Eukaryota > Viridiplantae > Streptophyta > Pinopsida > Pinales > Pinaceae > Pseudotsuga > Pseudotsuga menziesii. The sequence continues at coordinate 161,821 of LPNX010371144.1, read as the reverse complement.
CAAAGAGGTTTGGGAGCACTAATCACATTGCACCTTCCATCCCGATGGTGGAAGTTACATCACATATTCCTCCTAGGTCTAGGGTTAGTGATCCCACTAGGATATTGGACCCAAGATGAGTGATGATAGGGAATAGTACATACGTTATTACTCAGGTCCCTCCATCCTCTGTCCCTACTTCTTCAAATGTTCACCCTCCACCTTATTCACATGGTCCTTCAGACAAAAATGTTGCTACGAGTTATGTCCATACTGTGGTTACTAGACCGGTTGTGTCTTAGCTTCATGTACTGCCGGTCATGCTCATACTTCTAGAGGTCACATCCCTACTTTTGGAATGTACATCCCTACTTCCAGAATGTATGTTCCTACTTACAGAGTGTCCAATGGGACATTGCATGCGATGACTTATGGACCCTATTATGGGACACATTATGGATAGGGTTCTTCACCTTATGGGGGCGGGTATCAACAACCTACTTACTCTACTAATTATGCCTTCATAGCTCCTACTAGTCAAGGTCCACCGCACTATGGTGCTTCCACGCCACCCTATACGGGTCATATGGGAGGAGGGCACTATGGCCAAGGCCATGGTTGTAATAATACCTATATGAATCAGGAATCGGTCCATCGACCTCATCATCCTAGGATCCCTTTCCTTGCGACACTCAATATTCTTGACTTGTCGAGATTAACGAACGATCCTGTAGCTCATGACCCGGCTTGGCCAACTGTCCCTACAAAGCTTCCCTTGGACAGACATAAGTTCGAGGGAAAACTGGGAGAGGATCCGAGCGAACACGTTACTACTTTTCACCTATGATGCTCTTTGAATTCCTTACATCAGGTTTCCATCTATTTACAGCTAATTCATTGCACCCTTACAGGGCCTACTGCGAAATGGTATATAAAGCTACCTAAGGGAGCATTCGCTTTGTTCGACGACCTTGCGATGACTTTTCTTAACCACTTCTAGCTACCAGTGCATTATGAAGTTGGTGCTGAACTCTTGTCGACATTTCGGAAAGATAAAGCCACACATATCTCGGATCATATTCAAGAGTGGCGTAGACGGAAGAGGTTAATTAAAGCCTTTATACCGCTGGAGTTCCTCCTCGAATGGTCTCTCAAGTCGTTATTGCCATATATAGTGAAGGATGTTTCTACATCCAGAGTGCAGAATGAGGAACAAGCGATTTTTAGGGCACAAGAACTAGACTTGATCTATGCTCAGTCTGGTTTGTTATATGATATTATTCCCAATGCTCCATGTTCCAGTTTCGACCCCAAAGTCAAACCTGGACAACATGCTGATGGCATTGTGGGTTGTGCAAGTGCGACACATGCAGATTCGGTTGCAAAACAAGTTAGTCAATTGTCAATCAACCAATCTACTTCGGGACAAGCTACAACTTCGTCTAAACCCTCCCAAACGACGAGTGTACTTTCAGTGCAATCGTTGGACTAGAAGGGTAAGCAACAACCCGGACGGAATAGAAAAGAGGGTAAAAATAATCGTAAGGGTGGGAATAAGAATGAGAATGCTAATAGTAATGACAAGAATGGCCAGAATTCTGGGGGGGACAAGCAAGCTAAATGTAAGGTTAAGTTCCCTTGCAAGTTATGTAAGGACGATCACCTCACTTACTTGTGCCCTCGTATTGAGGAAGCCTCAAGGTTCTTGGCACAGGGCCCAGCTATGCTAACTAACCCTTTACCACACAATCAAAATATGAACTCGAGGTCCCATGACCAGTCTGGTGGTGATCCAGATCCGCCAGAGGGTAGTGGTCGTGGTTGCATTAACATGGTACGTGTTGCGAAAGTTGTGACCCATGAGAAAGATTATGGTTCATCATAACCTAGTTCCTAATTTGAATTTAGAATTGAATATTTATTTAATCATTTTAGCAAATAATAAATACATAGACTCTTTAATTATTATTTTAGTTATCTTTATTTCTTTATATATATCTACAATTATTCTTTTATTCATAATATATATAAACTCTACATATTATATTTAATATTTATTTATGCATCATATAACATAGTCTCCTTTAAGTGATGCTTCCCTTATCTTACACTATTTCTTTCATTCAAGGCCTTAGGTAGGGTTTCGTCAAATAGTTAGGAAGCTCTAGATCCTCCTTGTATGTTGGATTACCTTGTATATTGTGGTAGTTATTCCAATACTTTGGTTCTAAGTAGATTTTAATTTTCATTTAATCAACAAAAAATAAGTAATATACGGGTTGATGCTATTCAAAGTCATTCTCACTCAACACATTTAATTTCAGTAACTCCTAGCGCTATTTAGAGCCCAAGCTCAACATTAATAAATTATAGTTACACTTAGTGTGATTCTAGATCCTCTCACTCAACACTAATGCTAGTATGTACTTGTATAATACGCTTAGAGGTACAATGGCCAAGGATTCGATGCTCTAGATATTATGCTCAACATCAATTTGGAATGCTTCAAGGATTATTCATAACACTTCCAATATTATAACTCATGTGTTTCAGAGCTTATGCTCAACACAAAATCTCATAACTCATGTGCTCCATAGCTTAGGCTTAAAAAAATATTTCATAACTCATGTGTTCCAGAGATTGCTCTAAACACAAAATATTATAACTTATGTGTTTCATGGTTTACGCCCAACACATTATAGAACTCAATCATGCATTCAGTCTTCTGCAAATTTTATCACAATAATCATCTCAGTATATGTCTTGAGGTAAATCACAAAAATACATCTAGTACATCATACTACGACAATAATCCTCTTCCATCAGGATCCATGCCCAACATATACAACCACATACATGATAATAAAACATATGCATTGGCTTATGCCCAATATATCTAACTAATCAACATAAATCTTGTGCAGTGGGGCATTACGTCCGATATACAAACAAAAACATCAAATTAACTCATGGGAAATGGGTGTCATTCCCATTATAGTTAAGGTCAAAATTTGGGATATTATTAGAATTATTGTGCCATTAGATCTTCAGGAAATGAGTGAAATCAAATTCTTAATTATTATGCAGTGTAAAGGAATAAATAATACACACTAAACAAAACAAATCTCACAGGAAATAGACAAGTATTACTTAGATAATTACAGTATAAAATTCATTACATCCCAATAGTATACAATGGTAATACATAGAGGATAATTTGAATCATGAGATAGGAATTCAAATCTACCAACTCAATCTGATAACATGGCTAACTAGAAGTTTCTAAGTCACTATCGAAGTTCAAATGGCTAACTCCAAGTGTTGAATATAGTCTCAATCAATTAAAATAAATCAAAACCACTCTAACTGTATTGGTAGGTGAGACGTAGGTGAGAACTGGTGCCTTCCCACATGCAGCCATGCATAATTATTCCTAACTGAACTGGAGGATATCTAACTGAATGTAACTGAAGCATAACTAAGTTTAATTAGTTACCAACTTCCAACAACTGAAGAACATTGGTGTCGACCCTCCCAGAGTCTCCTAAAATGTAGGCATTAGTATAGGAGGTGCCTAAAATTATGAATGCAAGTTCTTTCACTTCCAGTTAGCCTCTATTGGTGTTCCCCAGACTCTAGTGACTGGTACATGTGGCCCCATTAGGAAAGGTGGACCCAATGGTACTAGTGGACCTAATAATAACTAAATGACTCCTAAGTTAGGAAAATAAAATCTAGTATATAGTTTGGACAAGGGAGGATTATAAATCCTAACTTGGACAACTGTGGGCCCTGGAAACAAGGCCAAAATTCACCCATGTACAATCTAAAAGATAAAATATGTTTCTTAATAAACCAAGGAAATAGGGGAAAACCTCATGGGAAAAAATCCCCCTCAAAATAAGCAGGAATCATGAAATACAAGTTAAAAACTTGCAAAGTATTTTGTTGCAATTTGCAGCACTATGGAACAACAAAGCAGTATTTTGGTTCTTCTGTGTAGTAGTATCCTGAATCTATGCATGTGAACCTATGAATCCAAACTAAATGATTATGTTTGGAGGACTATTCTTCTTTATAAGAAGAATACTGTGTTCAACGGAATAAAAAATATAGACAACTGCTAGATGAAAACTAGAGCCATGTAGAGCAACTGAAATCAACTGATGAGAGAGAAAAATTGCTTGAGAATTCGAACCATGTGAGGAACACCCAATCAACTGATATATTGCAGCTTTGAACATTAAACCAGGTGAGGTAAAATCATCCCCAAGTGTTAGGATCAAGTGCAAAGGTGAATGTAGAATGTCTCCATCTTTACTAATTCTATGGGGAGATGAGCATGTGATCAAATATATAGGTAGAGAAACCCTAGGACTTGTTGCCCAAAAAAACTGACCTAGGCCAACTTACGGAAAGAGATCCCACACATTCGACTTAATGCCATCTTGTATGTGTTTAAAGTAACTGTCCTTCACAGGATTAAGGCCCTGCTGCATGTATAATGTACTCTCAAGGTAGAGAGTCTCTTGAGATGTGGGTGGTAATTCTTACTTAACCAAATATTCTGATAAATCCAAAATATTTAACCTAGTGACTAACTAATACTGAAAACTATCTTAAGCTAAGTACAAAAAAAAATAGTAGCTCCTAATTCTGTAATGACCTAAATGCAGACTACCTATCTTGGCCAAGAGCATGAGTTAAAATTAATATTAATTCAGCTTCCATTTAAAAGATAAACATATAATAATTTAAATTGAAAAACAGTCTCACAATCAAACTATTACATGCTAAAAAAAAATTAAAAGCTCTTACAAAATAACAGATTAAGATCACAAAAAAAATGTTAGATGCTTTTAATTCTACAAACTAAATTAATATCAACTGATAGATCAAATGCAACAGCAATCACTATCTTTCAAAATAAGTTTTAAAAGAATCTGATCATAAGAAATGAAGCATAAACTAAAAAGAAAAGTTCACATTTTGCTTCAATCCCATATAATATAATGATGAACAGAACAAGTAATCTGGTTCAATTACTCCATAAAAGAAATTTTACAAAGCTGTGAGAACAGGTTCCAATGTCCATTCAAAGCACCATAGATTCAAAAGAGTTTTGTTGTATTAGCCTTAGGAAACACCTCTGTCTCTGGTTTCATGAGAAAAACTCAATTTTGTATAGGAACAAGAAAACAAAATAGAAAGAGAAACACAGTCATCTCTCTGGTTTATGGAGACCATCCCTAGCAGAGAAAATTGCAAAAAAATGAAAAAAATAAGTTCGTCCAGTTTCGTGGAGCATTCCGCCCCCAAAGCAATCTCTGCTATTATTTAAATACTTCAATACAAACCAACAAAAAACTTAGAAGTGAACCGATTCCATGCTTGCCGCAACTAAAAAAAACGTGTTCAAAGAACCTGCCAAATCTCTCAAATGGTTCACGTTTTTCAGGAGATTCCCCATGAGTCTAATAAAAGAGCCTATTCTGCAAAAAAACCAGAACTTGGATTTTGTTATTTCTTCTTTATTTGCCCGTAGTTTTCTGCAAAATCTCCTAAATAATGACGGGAATCCAACAATCTTCTCAAAAAATTACGGAATGTTCTCCATTATGGTTGATGAGTCGATATATACTTCTTTAATAATCGCATCATGATGTAATAAAAATAATCTTTGTTGGCACTGAATCTACACAATCTTCCTAAAGTATTTGGATGGTTATTGGGACATGACGACAATCCTTCATGAGCTATTTGAAATGCAGACTTTGAGACATCGTCGATCCCAATAGCATTCAACAATCCCTTTGTAGAAATTGCAACCTCCCAACAATAAAGATTGCACTTACTCCTCTATAAGCTGCACCTTTGTCACTTGCTGTGCCTTTTTGAGAAACAAATATTTGTGATATGGTGGAATGATCAATGGCAATCTAGCAGCTCAAACCTATTTAACTATGAATATGAGGCAACCTTTCTTTGTCTTTCTTTTTTGATGACGTGTTGGTGAAATGAGAGAATCCTAGGAGGATAAATAGTAAAAAACATGGCAACCTTATAAATAAGTGTCCCTGTAATACATTGATCTTCCTCAAATGCAATCTAAGGTTTTAAATGTAGTATGATGGAGGATTTTGAGAATATAGCACCATATAGATTTCACTCCACAGCAAACTGTTCACCTTCTTTCTTTCGGATTGGCTTCGACGGTCCCTCGATTGGTATTCACGCTAGCCTTGCACAAGCATATAATAACCAGATTATTGCCAAAAAAGATTGTTAAAACCAAAGTATCATGACCGTTATTTGAATCCATGCCAGATTTAATTTATGATCAATTAATTCATAAATTGTGTGAAAGGTAACCTATGTGATTATTTGCCAAATGGAAGCGTTAATTACAATGGATACTCAGCCATAAAAACATAAAAAAAAGGTTTTATAAAATATTGAATTTTCCCAGTTTTTTATGAGTATGAGTTGGTTTTCTGTGTAAATCTTGTGCCGTGAACTGGTAATACTATTATAAAGAAACCGTCACACATCAAATGAAATAAGAATAATAAAAAGTTCAGTTCACATTGCAAAATAAAATTCGAACCTCCCTTTTAATAAATTCATCCCAAAAGTTATGCACCACACAAAATGATAAATGATGTCATAATGGTTATGAATCCATAGTTAAATAATATTCCATATGCATATTATTTAAAGCTTACAAAAGATTCATTATAAAACAATTCAAGCGTTTTTCATGATCTTTAATTATAACTTAATTTTACATTAATAGTGAGAAAGAATTCATAAAAGACGATATGAAACTTACTTTGCAAATATATCATATTAGATAAGAAAAAATAAAGTGTCAAATATTTAAGATAGTGTTTTAAAGAGATGAAAAAGATTTATTAATAACTTACATATTATATTTGTACAAAAATTTAAGAGATTAATAATTTTGCACAAATAAAATAGAAAGATAAAATAAAACTTTTGAAATATGAATTGAAAAGTAATTCTTTTGACACTTATAATAATTCCTCAGAGATCATATTATATATTATAGGGATATATCATTTGCTAATGATGTAAAAAATTGGCCTTCAAATTATGCTGTAAAATTAAAAGCCATTGATTATCTTGATGTACTTCTTATTCACTGAAGTGAAGAGGAAATTTTCAGCAAATATTTGGAACATGAAATCAATCCACATAAGGAACGCATAGAAGTAACTCAATCAAGCTCGAATAAGAGTAATAAAAAATTATTAAGGAGCCAAGAAACTAGAGGATTCACTGAGCCGAATTCATCATAATTACCAATTCTTTATCACATCAATGCTTAAGCCAAAGAGAGAGAGACCAATCGAAAAGAAGGCCCGTGGAATCACACATAAAATCAAGCAAAGTAAAATAAAAGGAAACCAAAACTAAGTATTTACAACAATTCTAATGGGGGTCACCTTTGATTCTTTTGACAAAATAAAGGGGAATTGTTGGGGTACCAACAGAACTGTACAGAGCCAGTTATTTAGCTCCATAATCTGATATAGCTTTAGAAATAAACAATTATTCAAAAATTAAAATATCATCAAACTCATAATAGGAAACTAACATCAAATCACCAACAACAAGTTTGAAGGAGACTTGCGATACTTGATTTATCACACAAAAATTGATGAAAATAGCTACAACCATGACTGAAGGCTCTTGGAACTTGAAAATTGTACCAAATAATATAATATCCAATCCAAATAATATCATATCATATCCAAAAATTTCATATCATATCCAAAAGTGTGGAATTAAATCAAATCCCTAACAACAATTTTGAAGGAGACTTGTTGTACTTGATTTTTCACACCAAAATTGATGAGAGAAGCTACAAGAATTATTGAAAGCTAATGAAACTTAAAACCTGAACCAAATACTGTCATATCATATTGAAAAAAGTTCATATCAGATCCAAGAGTGTGATCCATCGAGATGGTAGATGCACAATTTTCTCCTTCTTCAAAATTCTAAGAATTGTTGCATGCAATGATGTAGGAATTTACTTGAAGCTATAGATAAATGAGAGTGAGTGGATCACTCCTAAAATATGATATTGTTTCCAAAATATCAATGGTATTACTTATATTCACATCAGAAACATCATTCGAGATAGAGAAATCAAATTTCTCTTTATTTTCTGAAACAATCACCGATAAAGTATGCACATAATTTAAAATAGAAGAATCACTGGAGAATTTTTGCATAGAATGGAAGGAGAGTTTTTATTTAATAAAATGGATTCAAATTTATTCTTCTGTATTAGCCATGTGAGAAGACGATATATCACAGATCTCATAAATTTCCATAGTAGTAGGAGAAGGAGTCTCTCCGAGGAAACTTTCTTCAATTCGAATTGATTGTGTCGAAGATTATGCTTCTTCTTCATCATCAAAAATTTGATTTTCTATAGGAGAGGGAACATAGATTCCATTATTGAACTCTGCATGTTGGATTTTATTTGAACCTTTCCGAATAAATAGGATTTTAGAGTAATCTCCCATATGACTGCTAGGTCCTCTTGATAGAGTGGAATTGATTAAGAATTCCCTGGAGGAAACCATGTGGTTGGATGCTCTAGAATCTATCAAGTAAACCTTTGACGGAGTGAGGAATGCATTCAAGTCATGGAATCTATCATGTTCTTTAGTCTTCTCTCCTTCATCAGACATGTCAACACCTTCTAGAAACGAAATTATTTTCTGTACAAGGAGATTTTTCAACTGGTCGAGGGTCTTCTTCATGCACGAGTGTTCTAGATGAAAACCCCTCATACAATAGGGACACTTTTTTCTTTTCAAACCTTTTCTTCCTCTTGGATACCAAAGCTCCTTCAGATGTCTTCTTACTCTCTTTAGGATTCCAATCATATGCTTTAGAATCCTTCCCATTAAGTCTCCCTTTAGATTGTGCTTTGGTAGAGTCTGTCACTAGGATAGCTTGATCTTTGGAGGTCTGGATTACTCCCATCTGGAACAAGTTCTCTTGCTCCTCTATTAAGTACTCGGCAAAGGAATCAAGTGAGAGAATCTTCCAATTGGAAATGCAAGCTCTTCGGGAATAGAATATTGAGAAAAATACAAAATACGCAGTACCTAGTTTGTTGAGTATGGAGAACACATGTTGCTCCTCCTTATTTCAATTCTGCACTATTTGCAATTAAGTAAAAGAAACTTGAATTTGGTAAAGAATTGTTGTATGGTCTTATTGAGTCCTGGAAAACTGCAGGTAACAACAGTTAGCGATTCTCCGCAATAAACGTTACCAACTATCCCATTAAATTTTGGTATGGGGAATCCATCCAGTTTATGGTCTAGCTGCCGTAGGTCAAGTGACAAATTAGAATGTTTTACCGGTTACGTCCCGGTCCACCATGTATACTTTTAGTTTTTTGTGTTTAAGTTATGATGTGCAAGTGCCTATCTAAAAGTGAAAATTGATCGAGATAACGAGGAGCGTCACAATGTGATGCCCAGGTTCTTACCTCTCATATTAACTCTCTCGCATCTAAATCACAAACAACCAGAAAATAACTACAACTAACTAACCTATCCCCAGGGAGAAAAAAATTATCAGTTATCAATGAGTAATGTATTTCTCTGCATGTATTAAGAAAAATTACAGATAGTTGTTACTTATTTCAAAACACATGAACATTAATAGAAATATGAACAACAAGATATATTATTGTTTATGACAACCTTCATTACTCATAGTGGAAATTTCACAAAATATGTAGAAATTCAGGCCTGCAGTAGATTAATTTCACCCACAACAATTAACAATTGATCATGCAAAATTATCAACAATGGAGACTGAATATGGAGTTGTAACACAAAATTATATTAACTGAGTGTACAATAGCCAACCCTGTAATAACATAGGCTGCTGAATATATAGAATAAATGAGCAAATTGAATGCATAAGGAAGCATCCAAATCTAGCATAAAGCAGGCTTACCCAAAATAGGCAAATCCCCCATAGGTGTAAAAAGATGATCCCAAATCTATCAAGGACCCCACGAATTAGAAAGGGCGCATGGGAAAGCTAAAGAGTGGTCAAATGGCAGCTCATACATGCTTTTGCATGGAGGAAAGAGTGGAGGAGGAAGAGGCAACAAAGCTGATTCACCTCACCTAGTCTTGCTTTCCTATGTGCCTTAAAACACTGAAAAAGCAGGGAATAAAGTAGAAAAAGCAGATGGGCGCCTAGGAGGCTAGGAATAAAGTAGATTTGATTCCTAAGGCTTTCCCAAGAACTCCATGAGTCAATAATGGCAAGTTTGACCTCTATGGATAGGCAATTAGCAACTTGCACATGGTGGGACTCATGGACTAGGCAAATAAGACAAAAATAAATGAATTAATGTCTAAGTGGGTAAATACTATGGGTTGATTATTCTAACACCTCCCATTAAGCCTGAATTTATGAGTAATAAATCAAAATATAGGGCCTAGCAACAAGGCTTAGTCACCCTTTACATACTGCAATGTCCATAGAACCAAGGAAAGAGGCAAAACCAACTTGGGAAAATCCTCCCTTAAACATGGACTGTAAAACAAAATTGTAGAATCTTGTCTCCACTCATGCTTTGACAGCATGATCAGCAATCCCTAGTAGTGATTTGAGATTGTTGAAGGTCTTCTCACAAAATGATTTTGTGAAGATGTCAGCTACTTGTTATGGAGATGAACAGAAGAGTAGGTGAATGGTGCCATCATGCACAAGCTCTCTGATGTAGTGCATGTGAATCTCAATGTGTCTGGTTCTCTACTTCTAAACTGGATCCTTGCAGATTCGAATGGTACTCTGGTTATCACAGTAGATGGTATTTGAGTACTCAGGTTCGAAACCACACTCCC